>CAODLS013561284.1:0-18818 GCA_948243855.1 Flueggea neowawraea | reverse complement strand
TGAGAACCGCTCTGGTTTGTCGTCATCATCATCCTCATCTTCTCTGCGGGATGGTGTTAATAACAAGATCAGGAAATTGTGATTTTGTCTGTATAATATGTTATTCAATGTACTTTAACGGCGAATATAAAGTTTCAGTGTGTGTCTGGTGAAAGTTTCTAATTTTGCCTTAGGCTTTTTGTATAATCTTGGTTGGAGGAACAGCTAGCCATAAATACCCTCCATTGTCCCCGTGTAATTGACCTGTGATAGATTTTACATCTGAAACTTTGTAGAAAACAGAAAGTAAAGGAATTTCAGTTACCTCCAAAAAGCTTGATTTCAGTTTATCTATTAAAATTTCTGGCTAATCCTACATTTTGGTTTCAATGGTGGAGTAATATAAACAAAAATGCATTTGTATATTCACATGTTATAATTATGTTATTTTATTTACACATTATATATTATTATATTCGACAAAAGAAACAACATTCGTTCAATTGTATTGTGTTATAATTGTGTATTTTGTAATTGTATTGTCTTGTGATATTGTAGTTCAAGTAAAGGAAATGGAGAACTACTTTTAGAAGGAACAGGACCAAATCTTAGAGCCGTCCTTGTTTTGACATTCTGGCACATGCACAAATTCTGGACGGTCGGTCACTACTATCAGGACAAGATTCCACGACCATTGAAATTTATTTACTTTCTTGATTTTGTCTACCGATTATTTGGAACAAAAGATGTGAACTGAAAATATTCGACAGTCCATTCACAAAGAAAGTAAAGATATTATCTCAGTTCATGAAATTTCTGAAGAGCATAATGCTTCTGATAAAGTAATGAAGCAAGAATCTTGAACTATGCAGTCATTGGCAGCGACCAAGATGAGCAAAAAAGAATAAACAACCTCAAAGTGGACTGCTTTATTCTCTTATTTTGTTCTGGTATAGCAAACAGGTAAAAGCTGGAATATTATGCAATCTCTTCTCATTCTCCATTTTTGACTATTTCCACTACCTTGATTGATGTGAAGGGTTCTTTCAGAAATTCCCTTCACATTTCCATTTTGCATGCCCATTTTCTTCGTAAATACATCTAACTTACAAAGAAAATTAAATAAACCTCCTGGAATATGGACTGTGAACTCCATCAGAAAAGCTATCTCAACTAAAAATAACTTTACAATGTATGATAAATAAATGGTCCCCTGATCTCTATAAAGCGAAATGGCACACGAATTTGTCTCTATATTAGCCACCACTGACAATAATTAGCATTAGTCAACATACAAAGAATGATAATTGTGATTTGCATTAGGAATCCTAAAATTTAGGGTATATACAAAGCTCTATTGACAAGAGAAAAAAAAATGATTTGGAAGCCATTAAAGAGATCATGGTTGGCAAACTTAAATGCCTGTCAGTCCTTAGCACCCAGATAACAAAAGAACAATATGGAACTGCTGATAATAACCATCCATATCTACTGCATTCTATGCTGCATGAACAATGCTCCAACAAACCGGCCTTCTAAACCACGCTTGGTCTTGCCAACGCTTTTATGCTATTCTACAATGCAAAAACACAAAAGCAACCAACCAGTAACCATAAAATTCTGACATCACCGAGAGTGCAAATAATACATTCAGCTATTAAATTCTCTATCTTGAACCACTTTACATATTGTTGACTTATTGGAAACAAGAAAACATCCCGTTATAAAAAAGATGCAATGAACAATTCACACAAGAGTGCAATTAATCAAGGCATAAATGCTTACAAAATCAGATTTAAACTTTCATACATAGCATCAAATTTGAAAAAAAATGATGATATTAAAGAAATCTAACCACAGAAACAACCTTAGATTGAAGCCGACAAGTTTCTTAGACTTTTCCACATAGCTGGACCTTCAGGATGGATGTCAACAAAATATTTACCAAATTGTGCATCTGAACAAGCAAGGATCGTACCCAAGGACAACATAGGTTTTGCTTTACCTTTATCTTTCATCCAAACATACATTCTAAACCTTTGATTAATCCTTTCCAGATCATAGCATAAATATGATGGGAATTCCACTAATGATTCAAGTGGATAGCCCAAGAAGTTAATCAAGCAATCAATCTTCTTTTCGATGACATCTTTGGAGTGGTTAAGAATCATGGGCACACGCTTAACCATGCTAGAGACAACTTTGCAGTCCAAACCAGCACTTACCAGGCAATCAAACCTCTTCTGTAACTGATCTCCTCTACCTCGAAACTTCTTTAAAGCCCTCATCATCTCATCCGAGTTTACAACAAAACCCAATCTCAACAAGAACATTGTTTTCTCAAATTTTCTACAAGCATCAGCGGATGCAACTTGTCCATCGATTTTGGGTTTTTTAGAAGCCAAACTGAAAAACTTTATTGGGTCTTCCCTTAAAATTTGGAGTAAATGAGCTTCCTTTATATTTAGTTCTTTACAAACTCTATTAGGTTCTTTCAAAGAACATAAACACAGAACTTGTGCATACCTGAATGCTATATTTGAAACTTCTTCACCATCCATTCCAATGCCAATAAAAAAATCTACACCCCTCAGAAGATTCTTTGCACACTTCTCTGACAAGATTTCTGGATTTTGCACAAACAACGAGTGAACCTCATTCATCTTCAGCCCCAATTTGAGTAACCGGCCAAACCAAGCATAAACTTTTTTCCCAGAACCTTCAAGCACTAAATCAGGCTTTGCCTTAAACAACCTAAGCAGTTGCTCCTCACTATAGCCTACATTCTCAAGAAAATCCATAGTGTCCAGAATTCTTTTCCAATTATACGAGTCATCAGAGGACAAGTAAAGCCTAAAACAATCGTCCTTGATCCCTAATCTATTTAGTTTCTCAAGAACTTTCACTAAATCATGATCAACACCACCAATCAAGAGAGAAGGGCAACAACAGACGAGCTTAATGACTGTACTTTTACTCAAATCCAAGCTTTGATACTTGCAGTTTTGTGGCTAACAACCCATTTTCATACCTAAATATCTCTTTTGCTTCTTTATAAATCTTACCCACCTTACTCCTAGGAATTCCATAATCACATAAAACTTGAAAGTTTTCAAGCAAGAGAGGATCATCACTCAAGAAGATCAAATTCTGCGGAAGAAGTGAAGAAAACTCTTTAGGGCTCAAACCTAAACTCTCAAAGAATGGTTCAAACTCGTCGACTGGATTATATCTAAGGAATTTATTCAAATTCTTTGCGACATCTTCATTGCTATCAATCTTCGAAGATAAACTCCGAAGAAAATGAGGTGAATTCCTACTAATATGCTCTGCATCCACAGAACCAAAGTTCCTAGTGATATGAAAGTAATCAAAGAGCACATTTTGTGCCTCTGTTCTAGCTTTCCGAGAGACACGATTGGCAGAAAGAGAGCTAGATAACTGACTCGACGCAAAACTATAGATTTTGAAATTGTGGGCAACTCTAGCACCGCAAAAGCCTTCAACTTTGAGTAAAACTGAAGATAGGTTTTGCCTGGTAATGCAATTTTCATTGACGACATGATTATATGCAACAAAGTGAGTATATTGGGCAATCATTTCAGATAATCTACAAAGCTTCCTGCAAGTTTGGAGCAATATCATGGTAAGGACATCTAAAAGAAAAGGAAATATAAAGTTGATGATCTATGCAGGCATGTTTTCATTCTGGGTTTCTGAAAAGTTTCAATCTTGAATGCCAAAATAAATCAATGACCCTGAAGGGAGCTTCAAATCGACAAGCATGTCTACAAGGTGCGCTTCTTACCTGCAAAAGGTTGATGTAAATTCCAGGTTTGCTTCTTTTTGGAGGTACAGTGGAACGAATGGAAGGCTTGAGAGTTGAGACTATCAAACGCCACTTTGTCGCTAAGTCGGTGCTTTGGAAATAGGGCTGGCAATTTTGGATGCCACCCTATTAAACATCAAGAATTTAAACAGGTTTAAATTTGTTATAAACGAGTTCAAATTTTTAAAAAATAAGCTCAAATGTTTACGACCTGTTTAACTTAATCAGGTTAACAAATTATTTGACATGTTTATGATCTATTTGAGTTATCATCCGTTTACTACACGACTCATTTATAAAATATTTAATTGATGTGCAAAATTATTAATAATAATTTTTTATAGAAAATTAAATTTATTATAAAATACTTTTTCATATTTTATATTTAAAATTATAACTTCTTAATAGACTTTGTAATTTTAGTTGTTTTGTATATGATTTATTTTTATGCAGAATATTATTGTATTAGTGGATATTATAAATGAATATTTATTATTTTAGTTGAAGTTATTTACAAGTTAAAAGTGTTATACGAGTTTTATCGCATTAAGCAGGTTAAACGTGTTAAATGAGTCAACCCGTGATACGTGACCTGTTAACAATAAACGAGTCATTTTGTGAAACTCGTTTAAAATTCGTGTTCGAGTTGTCCTTAAACGGGTTCGATTCATAAATAGGTCAACTCGTTCAAACCCGACCCAACCTGATTGCCAGCCCTATTTGGAAATACAAGGATGCACTGCTTTGGTTAGTATACGTCTATATACATTTTGTACTCTTTTTATAAAATGGGATTTTGTTTGTTTGCCTGGTGTTGTACACATTTTAGTACTTATGTTATGCATATAAATTTAGGGAAAATATTCCTGGGGTCCCTTAAGTTTGCTCTAATTAATAAATGATGACTCGTATTTTTTAGATATTACAAATACACCCTTGAATTTTAGAAGCGGGTTGTATTTAGGTCCCTCCGTTAGTGGTATGTTACTATACCGTTATAAAAATGATGACATGTCTCATTAGACTACAGTAAATAAACTTTTTATGACGATTTACCCCTCTTATATAATTTTTTTTCTTCATCTTCTTCCCCTCTCTCTCTCTCTCTCTCTCAACCGCTTCTTTCCTCATCAAATCATACAATTCCTTTGGAGAAAACCAAAGAACAAATTAAGTCATAGAAACCACCACTCTTAATCAAAGCAACACCATCAAACCCATGTCATATATTCTCTCTAAAATTTTGAATCTTTCTGTAATAATCAAAGCTCCTTACTCTCTAACCATCAAACCCACTGTTCAGATCCCACAATAGTAGAATACAAGCTCATGCGAATAACAGAACAGAATTGGAGGTTTGAATCTAAATTTAAAATCAATAGCAAAATTGAGATCCTAGCCCATGCAAATAACGAAACAATTTTTTTTTTTGAAACCGGGAATATGAATTTCATTAATTCATAAAAGAGTACAATTGATTCAAGGAATGAAAGAGGACAAGTTCAAATGGACCTCCCTAGACCTTGAGATTTGTCAACTCAATAGCTTTCCTACAAAGATGATGAGCTAAAACATTAGCAGCTCTTGGAACAAAATCAATCCTCACATTATCCAAACAAACCAGTAAATGCTTGCACTCAGCAGCAATCAGGCACAAATAAGAATTTCCATGCTCTTCCTTGATAATAGAGTTGACAGCAACAAGAGCATCAGATTCAACAATCACCCCATGAACACCTAACTCCTTCAACCACAGCAAGACGTATCTGATACAAGAAATTCCTGCAATTTTAGGCTCCATATGGTGATTGAAAGACTTAGTCATAACCGCCACAACACTGCCTCCGAAATCACGACCCACACCCAAATCCAGTTTTAAATAAAGAATTGAGTTTGAAATCTAAACAAAGTTTAAAATCTAAACATAACTGTCAGAGAACAAGCATTTTCTTTCCCTCTGATTTCTTTCCATTTCCCACTCCCAGTAAGTCATCAAAGAACACAGAGTAAATCAAAAACCTAAGTTGTTTTATTCCCATCAAAATTTCGTCCTCTTCACACCTCTCCCTCAACCGATATTTTTCGTCCTCTTCACACCCCTTCTCCGCACTGTCTCTTCGAAACCCATCCAAAAGAGAGCCATCCTTGCCGAGACCGCCGCCGTCCCATCCACCTCCATTTTTCTACAAGAGTCCCAATTCCGATTTGTGGAACTTAACGCCACGATTTGTGGAGACAGAGCAGAAGGGGCTAGAGGACGACGCCGTACTTCCGGAGACAGAGAGGCGGAGATTTGTGGAAAGTGAAGAAACAAGAATTGGAGAGAGAGAGCGAGAGCGAGAAAGAAAGAGAGAGATAGGGGAGGATTTTCAGAGCTGTGATTTAGATATGAAGATGATGAGAGGAAGGAGGGTTTTTAGATCTTTGATTTTTAGATTGGATCTGTGAGTGATGGTTTGGAAAAGTGAGTGAGAGAGAGAGAGAAGAGAGAGAGGGTTTCGAGGGATAGAGAAAGAAAAACTGAGAGGAATAAACATTCACATAAACATTCACTCCTATTAACTCTATCAGTCAAAATCCTGCTTGAAGGATGAATTTGCTTTCGCAAATTAATTAGGGCAAATTTCAGAGAATCCAAAATTATTTTCTCTAAATTTTATCAAAATATGATTTATTATACTATTTAGTTTATGTACCTTTTAGCATAGGGCAAGATTTATTGTGATCCCTGAAGTTTAACCATATCTTTAGTGTGGTTTCTTAGGTTTTAAAATTTGCTATTTCGATCCATCGTTCTTAACTCTACTTGTTTATTTTTTAACGATAAAAGAGAAATGACAACAATGTTCATGTCTATTAGTCATAACTCTTTCCCTCTCTTTTGTCTCTCATTCATACTTTTTGTTCCCCTCTCTCGCTCTCTCTCTCCCCCCTTACTTCTCCCAAAACCACCACCTCCTCCTCTAAAACCCCACAAACATATTAGCAGAAACAAAATTAGCAAAAGTCGAAAATCCCAAATCTCGTCTTCTCTCTCTATCTCTTCTTTGTTGTTTCTCTTTCTCCTTCTCTGTCTCTCCTCTGCTGCCATCATCCTCCTCCGCCACCATCCATGTTTCTCCTACGCCATTGATCTCTCTCTGCAACATCTCTGTATGTCCTTCGCCACCCTCCTCCTCCTCCTCCTCCACCACCATCCATGTTTCTCCTACACCACCGATCTCTCTCTGTGAACTCTCTGTCTTAGTGAATTCAACAATTTGGACGCTCGACTTCTCTCTTAGTTTGAGAGTTTTTTGTAATAAAGTTGTGAGAGGCTTGTGTATTATGTCAAATTTTGCAGGTTCCTGATGGTTTTTATTGCTTGGTGGTGTTATGGGAGATGGGTATTGTTTTGGGTTTTTATCATGGTTCAATTTTCTGATTTTAGGTTCTGATGTGTGATTTAAATTGCAATTTCAGTGTGGTTCAAATTGCAACAGAATAAAGAGATTTAAGGTTGAAATTACAGCTTTGTGTGGTGTGGATTGAGGTGTTGGTTGCCCAAAAAAAAAGTTTTTAAGAGGGGAGATGGATGAACTTATGATTGAAGAACAAAAAATAGATTTTATGCTTTGTCGATTTTGATTGAAGAAATAGATGAACTTATGATTGTGGAGTTATGAGAGAGAAGAATCATAGAGGTGGTTTTGGATGTTTGGTTGGTGGGAAAGTGAGGGAAAATAGGGAAAGAAAGGCGAAGAGAGAGAGAGAAATGAGAGAGAAAGAGGGTGAGAGGTGGTATTTTTGTCATTAAATTCATAAAATTAATAGGTCTCATATGTCACATCAGATTTTCTGGCGTGACCCGTTATATTTAACTAACGACGACAGAGCGAGTAATTGAAACGACTAATTTTAAAACTTGAGAAACCGCGAAAGAGATATGGTCAAATATCAGGAACTGCTGTGGATTTTGCCCTTTAGTATACCAAAGATGTATATAACATTGGTATATCTTTGGCTTCTATTTCAATTTTATCAGAATGTCTGTATTCCTCATATTTAATTGATATAATAGAAGCATTTTATCTCTTATTTAATAGGCTAATAATTTTTGCTTCAACTAATTTTTTTACATTTTAATTATTGGGGTATTATTTGGTTGATAATATGATCTTAGCTTCTAATTACTATGGAGTATTTCTTCTTATTAAGATACCTTTAACAATTCTACTTATGATTAATAAATTTAATTTACATTCTAAGTAGAAAACAATTCAAGAATAGTGTTGAAACAATATGATAGCTAAAAACATAACACTTTTGGGATTTTCTCTATTTCTTGAGATCTTTTTGTTCATTTATTTATTTATTTATTTATTTATTTTACGTTATTTTGTTAATATTATAAATTAAATAATTAATGTGAGGCTCTTTTAGGAATTAATAGTTGAATGAAATTAAATAAGTTCTATAAAGGAGGGCATAATGGATATTTCACAAAATTGTTAGCAGCGTTCGTCAAAGTTAATATGAGGGATTAACTATTAAGGTTTTAAAATTAAAGAATGAATTTATAAGTTAATCCAATTTTCAAGGACTAAACAATTAATTATTAAGTTACCTTTCATAATTCTAACTTCACCCTCTTATGATATATTAAAATATTATTTGTGTTGCACATAAGTTTTGCTAAGCAGCATTTCCGTATTTTTTTGGGTGCTAATAAATAATTTTTTAGTCATAATTACCTGTTAAATAAAATGGAATTTTGCCAATATTATAAACCTGAATAAGTTGATGCCATATTAAAAGTTTGTTGAACTTGCGGTTGCTAGAGTCATTTAATTTTTTAAAAGTCCCTACCATTTTACCTTCTAATTTTAATAATGCTAAAAAAAATGGAAAAAAAATTAAAAAATTAGGAAATAAAAGAAACAATAACCAGTAATTATTCAAATAAAAGGGATTGTTCAACATAACATATTTGAGGTCACTAGACTAATTAATACTTAGTAAACAATAACCAGTAATTAAACAATAATGAACACTTCCATTAGTGGATAATTTCATAATTGACCTAATATATTATGCCTCAAAACTTGTACGATTTCTTCTTTTATCAACCTAATTTTTTTGCGCATTCACCTTACCTATTAAATTTGCTTAAATTGTCTTGGATTTGGCTATCATACTTTTGCATTAATGTATTCTATCTATTTTCAACGATTTATATTGCGTTAAAATGTAACGGTTATAAAAATGTCAACACATTAAAAGGTGTATGTGCAACATAATAACTTTTTAATGTGTTAAAAATTTTATAACTATTATATCAATTTAAATTTAATCATAACCGTTAAAAAAATATAAAGTATAAATTTATAAAAACATCATAGCTGATCCCAAACTATTTTAACTACTCTCAAACTTAAGAAAAACGAAAGACAACACATTTTTTAGGATAAGTTCTTTCTTACACCTACTTGTGTATTCTAACAAATTTGCAACACAAACCATAAACAAAACCATAAACAGTGTCAAATCATAAGTGCACACGTGTCCTCCACACTGTGACGCACTTTTCCGTTTGGCACTTTTCTTTAATCCTCCGTTTATTTTTGCGGTTAGAGATTCCCGAGCTTTCACATTGATTGCACCTTACGGTTGTTGGTAATTGTGATTTCCCGTGTGAGTGTGTGTCTTCATTGATGCTTGATTGTTACATTTGGGGATAAAGGTCCCATCTTTTTCCACTTCTCCTTTCTGGGCTTTTCGTATTTTTTTGCTTGATTGTTTTGACACTAAGACTGGTTGTAAGATGACTAGGATCTCGTATTGGGATCCTAGTCGTTGACATGAGGATGTGTTATGACGTTTTTATATCGTAGCTCGTTCTTTTATGGGAGGACGGGCTACATATGTCACACGTTTAATCTTTTTTTTTTTAAATTAAAATCTGACTGTTGGATCGTTTTGATTCAATAGTTAGATTTATTCTAACGAGATTAAAATAAAATTGTGTTTAGTGAAAAACTGAGTAGACGTCCCGCGAGACTCTTAAAATAGCCCATATATTACCTATAAAAAAGTTGGGGGCAAAGAACTGGAGTCTTTAATAACAATAAAAACGTTGAATAGACGTCCCGTGAAACGACTTCAAGAACCGTAGATTACGAGTAGCCTAATTGCTGCTTCATTGCTCTCAAAGACCCACCACCTTTTATTTTCTCTTGATCTGGACGTGTCCTATGGTTCCTTCACAAAATTGTCAGAAATGGCGAGCTTTTGAATTGGGTTTTGTGAGCTTCTTTGGTTGCTTTGTGCTTGTTTCTTTTATGTTCTTCATTTGTTGTAATGACGTTTCTGTTGGTTTACATTAGTGGCTGTTCCTATTGAATTTTTTGTTTTGATAACTTATTGAAATATACATATACAAAAGTTATTAGTTTTTTTAATCATAGATTGTAACATTTGGTGTTTAAATCTGGGTTTATAATGAGAAGCTGGATTTGAGGTTGAATTTGATCTTAATAGAGGCTTAACTTGATGACATTGACATCTGTTTCTTCAGATTGAGGATAGTTTTTTATTTATCATCTGAAGGAGAAAAAGTTAAGGATAGCTTGCATATGTTTTACTGTACATACATATTGAGTTTGTGGACCATTTTGGTTGGCCATTTATCAAGATCATGTCTTTTTGTTTGTGGAGAGAGAGGAATTTGTGCAAGTCTCTGTGTTTTATTGATTGCGACAACTGTAGTAGCTCTTGAGAGTACTGTTGCTGATTTCCATAAGTGACCTTGGGCTGAATAATAATACTTCAGACAATTTCTCATAGTTAATGTTGGCCTTTTTCCTGGGTGCTGATTCCAGTTCCCAAGTTTGCTATCCTGAGGAATGTTGCTTTGCAAGAAACTTGGCAGTTTTGTCAATGCTTACAAAGTACTGAGCTTCATCATCTTGCATGATTTGTTTATGTTGGATATCAGAAAGTCCATGGAGAGGCAAGCTTATTTTACTAGTCTTATTATGACAAACAAGAACTCAAAAAGACAGGATAAATCTTTCATAATTTGTTTTAGGGTTAAAGATGGTTATTATTTTCTTTCATCTACATTTGCATTAGAAATTATAGTTAAGAATTTCTGTTGCATATATCTCTGTGATATGAAAATTCTTTCTGTAATATTTGAGGAATAAAGAGGTGGTAGGATGGCCAAATTGTTTAGGAGATTGTTTAACATTATTTTTTTCTTTTTTTGGTTGGAAGAGATGAATGGGGAAAAATGAAGCAGAGAAATATGTTGGACAAGGTACAAAATTGAAGATATCCTAATCAAACATATGATCTAAGGATTCGTTCGCAATGGCCGTATCTAAAGAGACAGTGATGGCTTTCACGTCTTATCGGAATCAGGCTGAGGTGCTGGTTAGAAATTACTTGTTGGCTGATCCATTCATTCCTTACTCATCAGTTCTCGGTGGCATGGTCGCTTGCAAAGTGTTATGCTGTCACCCTTTGCATTTTAGACTTCTAAATTTCTATCCACACTAGAACTACTTTCAACATTTTAGTCCCACTAATTTCAGTGTATAATGCTTCTTTCTGCAGAAGCTGTGTCAGCAGTGCTTTCTCATTTTCTCCTTATTTGTGTTTTAATGCTCTCCTCACTGACAGGCCTATGATCTAACTCAACTTATTAGCACTTTCTACATCAAGGCTTATGGAGGTCTTACGAAAATTCAGCGCATAGAGTGGAATAATCGGTGAGAGCACTTTTCTGGTTTACAACCCTCTTTTCCTGTTGTAATCACAGCTGAAGTTCTTGTTGACAAGTGGCATAAATTTTGCAGAGGAATGTCATCAATTCATGCCATATTCATCACAGCAATGTCATTATATTTAGTATTCTGGTCAGATCTGTTTGCTCACCAGCAACTAACTGGTCCTGTTACTTTAAGGAGTTCTCCACTATCAATTTTTGGTCTTGCTGTAAGTTTTCATTCTATACACTTTTCTTAGAGATCTTTTAATATTTTCTATCAAGCATATGCATCTTTTACTTGCTAGCTTCTTTAATAAATTTTGATTGACAATATTGTGATGGATTGCACAAGCTCATTCAAAGAAAATGAAAGAAATGGCTTTAAAAAGTTTCTGCTCTTTTCCAGTTTGATTATTTTCACATTCCTAGAATATTTTATGGTCTATATATCCAAATTCTTGTGGAAGTACTGAAGTTTGTTCAGCTAATCTTTTGGATATATTTAAATGTAACATTTTCCAGTCTTTTGATTTCATTTTGGCACTGTGAAATGCCTATTTCTTGATTTGTTGATTTATTGCATGAAGAGCAGGAATAGTTTAAGATCACTTCCTCTGCTCAATTCTCATTTCGTAGGAAATGTGATAATGTTAATTGATTCTCTATGATTAGTATATTTTTTCTTTTGTATAAACTTCAGTTTGTCACAAGATTCAAATATAACTATTGAAATCACTGATATGCCTTATATGGCAGGTTTCTGTTGGCTACTTCTGTGTGGATCTTGGGATGATTTTCTGGTATTATCTATCTTTAGGCGGAATGGAGTATGTAAGTTCATTCTGTTCAATAAAGCCAAATGAAGTTGGTCTTTCTTTGTTATAAGTCTCTCTGTTATTATCTCAGTGCAATTTTCATAATGCTACTAATATCTTAAGCATTTGAATTTTCTTCTTCTTGCCATCTTTAAGCTGATATGCACTGTACTACATAGTTTTTGTGGCTATTCCCTTTGGTCTTATCTAAATATTAATTATATTTTACCAAAATCAGATGTTTCTTCTGACCCCGTGTTCCTTATTTAACCTTTTTACCTACTTGGCATCCATAGTTGAATCCCTTATTTATTAATCTAAATAAGCCTTGCATTTGGCATGTTAGAATGGGTGGTCGGGTATGGGTTGGGTGTTTGTGATCTGTTAAATACTGCATTTTGAGCAAAGTTTATCGCAAACAGAAGGTAAATATGCACGTGCTCATCCTAAAGCACTATGTAAAGTAGTGAATGGATTCTTAAAAAGGATATTCTTTGATTAACACCTGCTGACATCTGTCTTCAGGTTGTCCATCACTCTCTTTCTGCAATTGCAGTAGCATATTCCATGTTGTCTGGAGAAGGACAGCTTTAAACATGCATGTGCCTCATCTCGGAGGTGACAACTCCAGAGATCAATATGAGATGGTAAGTTCATGACAATTTTAATCGTAATTTGGTTTCAAAAGTTAAAGTAATAATGTTTATTCCTCCATCCCTGTAGGTATCTTGATACAGCTGGCATGAAGAGGTCGGCAGCATATATGATTAATGGTGTGATAATCTTCCTAGCTTGGTTGGTAAGTTTTCTTCTTCAATTATAGTTGCTGTTAACCAACTTTGTTACTTGCTGCAGATGGAAATTAAGACTGATATGTACTTCCAGCTTTAGGCAACTCGCCTGTCTTTTCTTAAGAACAGAACAATTTTCTAGTAATTAAAATAAATTTTGGTCAATTGGAATAACTTGTCTGGAAATATTAGTCATCTCATTTTGTACCAAAGATTTAAGATTATGTTATATTCTTTTCCTTGCAATTATCCCATTTTTTTTTAATTTCTAGCTGAAGTGAACCATTGATTGCAGGTTGCTCAAGTTCTGCTGTTCATGTACATCTTTTACCACATCTACTTGCATTATGATCAGGTGATTCCTGACTTCTTTAAAATTTGTCTTCTAGGATTTGGATCAGTGTAACTTGTGAATTGCTTTGAACTTTGTTGTGTATTCTGCTTTCTTGCCAAGTCAAAAATGAACATTGAGACCTACTGGATTATAGCCCTGAAGATCAGAAAATTTCCTGTTGATTCCATCCTGTATATGAAGTTAATTCTTGATTCATTGGCAGGTTCTCCAAATGAGACCATTTGGCTATCTGGTGATCATATCAGTCCCATCGTACTCTTTATCACAAACTTGACATGGTTTGCCAAAATTCTCAAGGGATTGAAGAAAACCTTGGCAACGAGGCAGTGATGAGCACTGTGCATATACATACAAGCTTGGCCAAGATGCTCCTCTGACAGAATTGGTCCAGCATAACGTCGCATTTTTTATTTTCTTTGCTGTGCATGACAGAGGAGTAAAGTGAAAGAAAAAGTGAAGTTGTATATCTGAGTTGCTGGAGATCAAGTTGTTGTACATGATTTATGTTTTCATACGTCAGTGTTCCTTCAATGATTTTAACCATTAGAAATGGATGAATAATCCTTGCTTACTCTCATAATTGCCCATTTATAACAACAATCACTCAAAGGAAACAACAGAAAATGGCATCTGACTGATGATGATGATGCATTGTTGTTCATCTGTGACATCACTAGCATAGTCATTACAATCTCTTCACAGATTTAATATTTTGGTAGCAAATTTGTTGAACTAACTGGTCGAACTTTTAGCCCAAGTGAGCAGATTCGTAATAGTATTTTCTTCAGTCATTCTCCAACTTGAGCCATATTTTAATACCAACAAGTATCAAGTAGTCTGCTTGGTACGCCACGTAGCATAATCGATCTTTTACTTATGCTTCAAGTCTCAGAACCGATCTTTACTGGTACGATAGGTCTAAGAATCGATCTACACAGAGAGCAAGCTTAATAGTCATTGATGTACATCTTTTTCTTTTACAAAAAAAAAAGATAAAAAATAGAAGAAGCCCTAGGTTACGAAATATCTCCAACAGAGAATATTGCGCTTGAGCGTATGGGTTAACACACGCTTGAGCATATGGGTTGTGCATATTAACGTTTACAGCTTAATCATTATTTACATAAAGCATTAGTGTAATGATTAATTATTATTGTTTGGATGCCAAATCATCTCCCTTAACCGGAAAAAAAAAAAAGAAGAAGAGAGAAGCCGCATATCGGAGGAATCTGATTGAACAAAGTAGAACAAAGATGGTTGGCGCATAATCAATTGCTAAATTATTATTTAATCGAAAGTTAATGATCAGCTAATCAGAAGTGCATGAGGCAGTTAAGATCCTTTCACTACCAAACAAACAATCATCGTCCACCCAACATCCAAAATTCATACATTTGTGGCTGCCAACTTCCCAATATCTCATTATAAGTAACACTTGTAAAGCTAAAAAAATTCGGACAAAGTACATTTCAACTGCTGTACCAAATTTAATATTCTTAAACATTCTAATTAGTGGTTAATGACACAATATAGTACTAATCGAACATGATTATGCATGTAATACAAACAAACTAAAAGCATAACTGTGCTTCCTAGAAATGGCAATCCCATGTGAGAATCTTGGCATGTAAGTCACCACCACCATTGATGATCAAGGTGTTGGAGGTTGCCATGGTTTGCTGCGTCATATCCATGTAAGCAAAGCAGATGATACTAAGTTTAATGACCTCCATGCGACCGTAAAACCTGGGTTTCGGTCTTCCAACGTTGGACTTTGTACTTGTTGATTCTTCTTCTTATTATTATAGAGGTGTTTATCATTCAAAAAGTCACCCAACTCGATTGGTCTAAATGGAATTCGGAACACGGCGCCGCATAGTCTCTTCAACCAATGCTGGTCTGAATGAAAAGCCATTGAACGAAAAATAATTAATGCCAAATTGTTGAATTATGTTTTATTTAGTCAGTTTTTCTATGTACTCATTAAAGTTTATTTTTTTCTCAAAATCATTAAAATTTTATTTTTGTGTATTAATTTGGTTATCAACATAAGTTTTCATATAACAATTTGTTTAGATATACATTTTTCACAACTCAGTGACGGACGCAAAAAAAAATTCACAGGACATCATTTATATATAAACCTCGGCAGCTTGCTATCGTCCCAGTGACCATGTTCTGTTGAGATACACACCCAATTACTCATGTTAGCAGAACAAGTCGAAGATATTTACTTCTGGAAAATTGAGCGTAGTAGTGCAAAAAGAATTGAAAATTTTAACATTATTCAAATTAAACTATCAACCAAACGAATCAAAGTAAATGATGGTGTTCAGTAAACAAGAAGTTAGAATAATAGTAAAGAAAAATTAAATGATTCAAAATCATAGAGGTGTTTCATATAGCATAGCAATTTAGTATATTATAATTGACAAAAGATGTAGCAATTCTTCCACTTGTTGGCTACGCAATTTACACAATCTATCAACTATGTAATTGTTACCACTCTCCATCTACCAAAAATAAACAACACTTCTTGTTTTATTGACCAAAGCACGAAGGAAAAAGGTAAGTTTCAGAGTTTGAGAAATTTATATTGAGTTTGGCAGTGGAAAGAAACGAAATGACATATCCACAGAGACATTCATGGTTAGACACTCAACATAGATCGCAACACCACCCACTTCATATCAACAATGTTTGCAATGGCACCATTTGCTAAAATTCCACTTTTGTCCTGCCACACAATACAAATTCCCAAAATTAAAACAAAAAGCGTCGAAATCAACAACAATACAATTTTACTTGAAACACTAAAATACAACCCCCAGTAACTATATTTCAATATACATTATCGCAACAATCATTCAATCAACATCAATCTATCATCAAATTCAAACCCTAAAAATCAATTAACTTAAAGAAAGAGAGAACAACTTAATAACCAGAAAATTAATCTGAGGTCGCAGGCGGTAATTCTATGCAGACAGAAGTCGAAATAGACGGCCATGGTGAGGATATGTGGTGGTGGGCTCTCTTCTCCTCTCCCTTTCTTTTCTCTCTCAAAGCTGATGCTTCTCTGTTGGTCACACTCAAGCACGCCTCCTCTTCTATCTTTATTTTTGTTCTGAAACCTTAGGGCCTAATATGACGTCGTTTCTTTTCAGGCCCTAGGGTTTCAAAAATAAAAAATAAATACGGAAATTCGTCTTCTTCAAACCCCCTCACGACCTCACCACTCACGACGGCGGGGGCCTGCAAGGTTGCAATGTGCCAGCATAACATCACCTGTATATCATAAGGCACTAATTAATATGAATATCATTAATAATTAACATGTGATGTTGTTTAACATTCTATAAATAAACTTAACAAAATACCCAACTCTAGTAACTAAACTAAATTTTATGCAAAATTAAAATTCAATAAACACATAAAGAAAATGTTTGGTGATCATTACTACTTTTAAATACTTACTAAAAAATTGAGTGATAATTCATGATTTCTTTATGGTTTTTACCCTATCGAATTCTCCTTTCATTGCTCGCTAAATTCTTACGGATCTAATTTAAAAGTTCTATGTGATCATAAAAACCAAAAACACAAAAACACTACAAATTCAACAACACGTGCAAAGCAGGAGCTACCCACTTTGTATACTTATGTTGATGAAGACATGAGGTAATGTAATATAGGTGGGCAGCCACATGATGAAAACTGAAAACATGGGATCCTCTTTCAGTGCTTGAATCCATCTTTTGATATCAAAGTACAAAAAGAAATTTGTAGTTTCATATCAAAGTACAAAAGAAACTAGTAGTTTATGTGGCATGCGTATTTCATAACATTATGTGCACACAACATAAGATCTTGAATTTGCATTGGCCCAGCCACTATATTTGTCCATTAAGGGTACGGCGTCGAATCCATCTTTTCCTCCAAGTAGTAATACCCATGCACACTCACTCTCTCGTGCGCACCACAACTTACCCTAACCCAACATCTCACTCTCCCATGTTTATTTTGGAGATCTGGTGCAGAACTATTTTATGTTTTACAAGATTCGAATTTGTGATTTTTTTTGAATTTGTAATCTAAAAAGAATTAAGAGATTTATGAGATAAAATTTAGAATTTAAAATAAAATAAAATAATTTATTGACTTAATGGTAACTACGTTGGGTTAAGTGGACTATCTATCAATAGATTATAGATGCATTCGTTAGAAGGAGCGAAAGGAGTCATCACTCACTCTTTATTAAAAAGGTAAAATGAAATTAATCATAATAACGGCTAAGGAATGTTTTAGCAATAATAGAATGATGATGATGATTTGTGTATAAATACATGCACATTGTGTGACTCTTAACACACTAGCTTACTGAGGAGTATTTAGCAGTAATGGCTATAGTTATGAACAAGATGAACACACTTCTTGTCTTCCTCATAGTCACCAATCCATTCTTTAGCTTCAAACACACTCTTGCTACTCGAAAAATCCCTATCAACTCACTAGTTCTAGGTTTAACCCAATCTAGGGTTTCACTTGCAGCTCCAAAAGCTTCAATCAAAAAACCAACAGAAGTGTTGAGCATTATGGAGCCATTGAAGGAAGTGAGAGATGGGTATTTGATATCATTGAACATAGGAACACCTCCACAAGTAATCCAAGTGTACATGGACACTGGAAGTGACCTAACTTGGGTTCCATGTGGAAACTTATCCTTTGATTGCATTGACTGTGATGATTATAGAACTAACAAGTTAATGTCACCATTCTCTCCTTCTCAGACTTCTTCATTGCATAGGGACTTTTGTGGTAGTCCCTTTTGTAGTGATATTCATAGCACTGATAATTCTCTAGACCCATGTACTGTCTCTGGTTGTTCATTAAGTACCCTTGTTAAGTCTACTTGTTCTAGACCATGCCCTTCATTTGCTTACACATATGGTGCAGGTGGTGTTGTTACTGAGACACTCACTGGGGAAACCCTTAAAGTTCATGGTAGTAACCCTAATGTTGTTAGACACATACCGAAGTGTCAGGAAATCAGGAGATAGAAGATAACACGGAATAACAAAGAGTAATCACATAAGAACACAAGATTTACGTGGTTCGATCAATAACCGATCTACGTCCACGGGCAGAGCACAAGTATTTTATTATTCAGAATTACAACTGGTCAAAAGACCCCTCAAGACATTTCCAAGCACCCTTTATATAATTAACATGTAGTACAAGTCAAAACCAATTAAGAAAACCCTAATTGAAACCCTAAATCCCGTCAGAATTCGTT
>CAODLS013560770.1:0-11489 GCA_948243855.1 Flueggea neowawraea | reverse complement strand
ACCGACGAGACTCCTCATCTCAGGCTGACCACGGTGGTAGCCACCAAATTCAACGGCGCCGCGTCCGCGAGAAGTTCTGGTGGATTAGCGGCGGTTCAAAAAGTAATGAAAGAAATTGGGAACAGAATGGAGAAATTCGCGAGACTGATGGGGGTCCCATTTAAGTTCAACGTAGTTCACCACCAAGGCGATCTATGTGACCTAAATTTTGACTCGTTAGGCATTAAAGACGACGAAGCCCTCGCCATTAATTGCGTCAGCACCTTACATTCAATCTCCGCAGCCGCCAACCGGAGAAATTACGTGTTATCGAACTTCCGACAACTTCAACCACGGATTGTGACGGTGGTCGAAGAAGAAGCTGATCTTGACGTGGGCGTCGATGGGGTGGAGTTCGTAAAGGGGTTTGAAGAAAGCTTGAGATGGTTTAGGGTTTATTTGGAATCACTCGAAGAGAGTTTCTCGAAAACCAGTAACGAAAGATTGATGCTAGAGAGGGCTGCAGGAAGAGCCATTGTTGACTTGGTGGCGTGCCCGCTGTCGGATTCAATCGAACGGCGGGAAACGGCCACGCGGTGGTCGGGGAGGCTGCATGGGTGTGGGTTCAGTCCGGTGTCGTTTAGTGATGAGGTGTGTGATGACGTGCGCGCCTTGTTGAGGAGATACAAAGAAGGGTGGTCAATGACACAGTGTAACGACGCCGGAATATTCCTGTGTTGGAAGGAGCAGACGGTGGTGTGGGCTAGCGCATGGAGGCCGTAGATCATCATCATCTAGATTGATTGACTGATGATGATGACGACGACGATGAAGGTTCTCTATTTTTTTTTTGTTTTGAATTTTTTGTGGGAAAAAAGGTTCAGTGGAGAGATGGCATGTGTGATGTGTTTTTTGGCACGTGCAAGGGGGTTGATAGGGAAGGGAGAGTAGGGAATTTGCTTTGATTTGAATAGGAATTATGGAGTAAATTAATTTTCTTTAATTAATTTATGTTTTGATTACCATTTGCGATAATTATTTTTTTTTGTTTTACTTGTTGTGGGAAATTGAAAAAGGCTTTGGTGATCTTGAAGTGTATTCATTCATATACAGTGCTTTGCATGCGTTTTTTACATTTTGACTAGTCAAATTTTGTTGGTTTGGTCAAATTAGAGATTAGTTATAACTTTATAAAGTTGATGACATGTTTTATAGCTTTCTGAATTTATACTAATCATAATCATCTTTACGTAATATTTTAAATTGAGTTTCATCATCATCATTATCCGAGGATAATCGCTTCATTCTTTAATTATTATTTTTAGTGTAATGATAGACGTTTAAAAATTAGTCAAAAATTTAATGTAGTATTAAAAATTAGAAGTTATCCAATAATATTTAGCATTAGAGCTTTTAAAAAAATCAATTGATTTAGAGTTTAGTAATGTAAATTTTATTTTTCATTATTAAAAAAAATCAACTGTTCAGTTTTTCTTAGAAGCCAATGTAACAAACGAAAAATTAATGACACTATAATTCAACCTCTAAATTTTCTTGAAAATTTTCAATTATTTACAGGATGCAAATTTTTTTAGTGTTCATTTGGCACATTTGAGATTTTCTTCGTATGCCAATGATAATCATAGATAGATCTAAAAAGATAACTAAAAAGGATTTCTGAAAGAGCATAATTAGGGTTTAGTTTATCATTGCCCCATCAAACTTGTTAACTTCAAATGCCCTACTTCTAAAAATCATTAGTTCAAGACAAAAGCAGCAGGTACTGATGACTATTATACACTATTTTCTTAATTTAGATGGTTGGTGTTAAATCCCTTAAACTTTGTTTAATCAATTAATACTCCCTCTTAAACTTTTTTTTTGGGTGTAAGTCCAAAGTTGAATGGATTTGGTACGTGTTTGGTGTATAAGATGATATCAGCTGAAAGGGTCTATGGAGCTGCAAACTGTTTTAAATGTCAAATTAAAACTTTAAAAAATAGAAAGGTCGTTGTCTAAATAGGTTGCTTGGAATCTTAGGACGGCAATTTAGTTTGGGTTGAGGTCGGGGAATCTGATTTTGCAGATCCGTATATCAATTTGTCAGTGGCATTCATAAGATAGAGTTTTTAGCGGGTGGCATATGCTGTGTTGATATGGTCTTCGTCCTTCCTTTTTCTCCATTTTCTTTTTTAGACTTATTTTTCATACATGCATAGCCCCACCATGAATTCTATAAATAGTCAAAATAACAATTGTATAGTTTGAGAATTAACATTTTGAGGAAATTTTATCTTTTAAAGGATGTATAGTTATTTAAATCTAGAAAAATATATTTGTTGCAAGAAAAATCGGCTAATTCGATTCTTCAAAAAATAGGAGTTTAGATTGTTCATATCTTGTAGGGTTCTAGCATGAGATCTATAAGAAAGACAAATCAAATTTATATCAGGCTCTCTCGAATAATCAAGCTAATGAAGATATAAATAAATATGGAGATGAGAGGGTTAAGAGTTACATGTTTTTGTTATTGGAGGTTTTTATACATTCAGAGTCATTTCATAAGTTAAGACCATCGATCTCTCTTCAAAAGATCAACTCATTAATATGTGTTTACACTATAATTTGAGTAAATTGTGGAGTGGCAAAATCAAAATTCAAATCAATCCAAATATAGAAAAAAGTTTGCAGCAATGCATCTAAAGTTAAGAATGGGTGGCAAAATCGTAAATATTGCCTTGGAGAGAAATGTGGAGACACGAAGCAAACTAAGAAAACCAAAATGAAAAGATCAATTCATCACAAATGAAGCTTAGGAAGGAAAGTCCAAATTGGTAGACAATCATAATTGAATAAATCCAAGGAAGAACAAAGCACCACAGAAGGAAACTTGGCAGTAATAAAAATTATATGAGACAGGAGGAAGATTAGCAATAATAAAGAGTTGCCGTAGGAAGATAATAAATTAAGGGACACTTAAGGCAACAAGTCAAAATGGCCAAGAGATTCCTAAGGGACCTCTGCTAAAATCATGTTACTTGATTACTGGAAATAATTAGTAAAGATTATAGACTAATTTAACACCAAATGCTGGAAAAGGTCGTATAAATTGACAAGAACAATATGAACAAAGGAGCTCTCCTCTCAACACAACACAACACCTCTTATGAGTGAAATTATCTTTTTGTTCGTCAAATCAGATGAATATCTTGCTCTCTCGAATAATCAAGCTAATGAAGATATAAATAAATATGGAGATGAGAGTGTTAAGAGTTACATGTTTCTGTTATTAGAGGTTTTTATACATTCAGAGTCAATTTCATAAGTTCAGACCATTGTTCTCTCTTCAAAAGATCAACTCATTAATATGTGTATTGTAAATGTTTATAAATCTTAAATTTACCTCTCATTCATCTGATGCGAGACTTTTCATCACATTCTCGACTTCTCTAGATGGATTTGGCGCTCTTATGTTAGACATTCATTCTGCCTAGACATGTTAACGGTTTAGGAACCGTCGGTTTCAGTTCATGAACCGACGGTTCTGGTTTTTGGAATGGAGGAACCAGAACAGAACCGTGGTTCCATTGTTTGGTCCAGTTCAGAGTTTGATCGGTTAAACCACCGGTTTCGGTTCGGTCCAGTTGAAAAAGATTTTTTATATTTTTTTAAATAATGTTAAAACCGCTAGTTTAGGAAGGTTGAATCGCTGATTTTGGTTAAAAACGTTGGTTTAAAAGGGTTAAAACCACTAGTTTAGGAGATTAATCGATGTTTTGGAAGGTTAAACCACTGGTTTTGGTTAAAACCTCTGGTTTTGAAAGGTTAAATAACTGGTTTTAGTTAAAACTTTTGGTTTATAAGGGTTGAACTGCTGATTTTCAACAATTTTCACTACCTTGAACTGAAACCAACATGTGAATCGTTGGTTTTGTACTATGCGGTTGATGGTTCCAGGTCGGTTCTGGTTTCGACCGGTTCTATTTTGGTCCGGTTTGGTTTTCACATGTCTAATTTTGCCTACTCTCATAGGGTCGAGTTGGCTTTGATATCACTTTGTCATGGAGCTATTATTCTTTGAACTAAAACGTCAATCTATTTAAGTTCGGAAGTGCTTTGTATCTCAATTAAAATGTATCGCAATCAATATTAATTGTATAATTATCATAAAAGTAAAACTATAATATTATAAAATATTGGATAATTTTCATTGGCACTTTTATTATTTTTTTTATGTTTGATATGTACCACAATTGTAATATCAAACATTACTCATATTGGTTTGTATCAATAAATAAATATTGATAATATCAAACAATTTAAAATTACTCGAGAAAGACTGTTTAAAATTTGTTGTGGATGGTAATAGTGAAAATTAAAAGATGCATGATGGTTAAAATAACATAAAATAACATTAAGGATGATGGTTATTGGTTACTTTAGGTTCAGGAAAGAAGAGAACAAAATACGGTAGCAAGTGGGAACTTCTTTTTAGGGTTCACATCTTAATCTTTTGATGAGACTTGCCTCCTCCACGTAAACACTCCAGTTCCCTCCAGGGCTATTTTTTTTTATTATTGTTTCAATTATCAATCTCTTTTCCTTGTGTTTTCAGTTGGGTAATATATTTTTTTCAAGAAAAAGGAATTGGCCCATATGTTCTTTATCTTCAAAGGCTTCACTTTCTTGCTTTTTTCTGCCTTGCTTTCTTCATTTCTTTCTTTCTGATATATCTATATTATTGACTATGACAAGCTAGCTGTCTCTTGAATGAATCTTTCCTGGGACCAACTTCAATTCGCAAAGACGGTGAAGAACAAGTTTAAAGGAGAATAAAATGCGGCAATGACCTTTGCAAAAATTCACAACATTTCTACTTAAGAATTCTTAGCTTGTTCTTAATTTAGGACTGAAACTGAAATAGTACTGAGCCATCAGTAAGGCTACACCATGTTTGGCGTTGATATTTGAAATCTGGAATTGCTATTCGGGAAAGAACAATCATTTGATTGTAACAAAAAGTATACATGTCTGAATATGTTGGGTCAAATATATATTGTTATAGTGGACAAGAAAGAATTCGGAATTATCAGTTTGCTACTTTTTATGATAGCAAATACTGTAGGGAACGTTAGGTTGGATATATAATTTGCTATCTTGCCAATTGAGAAACACGGTTGGCACGTCAAATTAGGCACAGTTATTGGTCTGTTTGATTTTGAGATCACATTGAGCACGAAAAATCAAATACATCCAACTTCTTTTTAAAATGTAAACTACATTACTGGCTATCCTGATCTGTAATCCGAATTTGAGCCGGATACCCGATTTTTCGTCGAATTTTACAACTTCTCCATCAAGATCTTGAATAAGGGAGGACGAAAAAGAGCTCAAGTTTAGCAGAAAGTTCTTTTTCTTAATTTTATCATAATAAATCAACTTTACACTCACTAGCGGTGGGCATATCATTGGTGAAAGCCTACAAGGACGAGGCAGTATGGCCTAGCCCAAAGCCTTAGGTCACGGCTTTTGGAAACTGGAAAGTAGTAGAACTTCTCAACTTGGATGACGCGCACTCTTCAAGACTTCATTAGCGGAATTTTTTATGAACAGATTTTTATATTCCATTTGTGTGCGTTATTAAAATTAAAAATTCCCCACTGTAATGGATATGAAAAATTCTTACTTCATAGTTCAAGAAACATTACTCGTCTGGTATAAAAATGCCAATCTCTCAAAAGTGTAAAATTTGGAAAGTTGACTTTTCAGGATAGAAATCTTGTTGAATATGAAAATTTCTTACCTAGAACTAATTTTAAGGATTAATTA
Source organism: Flueggea neowawraea (assembly GCA_948243855.1). NCBI lineage: Eukaryota > Viridiplantae > Streptophyta > Magnoliopsida > Malpighiales > Phyllanthaceae > Flueggea > Flueggea neowawraea. Next base: position 5,681 of record CAODLS013560770.1, on the reverse strand, counting down.
CATTGTCAACACTATGAGAACCTTTTCTTACAAACACACTACAATTGGCAGGTTTCTTAATTTTGAACTCACATTTGACAATTTGTACCACAATTTTTAGTCTATATAAACTAAATTTCTATTAAGTCCTCAATTTTTTGTTTCTTCTCATTCAATCAATTTCTTTTCTCTCTTCTCCCTCTTCCTCTCTCTCTTTCCCCCTCCTTCCCTCCCTCCTCTCCTTCTCTTTCCGTTGGTCTCCTCTTTCCGCCGCCATCTCCTACTCTTTCTGCCGCCATTTCCTCCTTTGGTCAATCTTTATCGATCTCTGCCTCGTTCGTTGATCTTCGCCTTTTCCGTCGATCTCCGCGTCGTCCGTCGATCTCCTTTAATCTTTCCATCGATCTCCGCCTCCTTTGGTCATCACTTGTGGCGGCCAACTTTGAAACCCTAGATGTTGTTTTATTTTTTTTTTAATTTTTGTTATATTATTTTAACAATTAATTTTAAATGTTAATAAAATTTAAAAAAGATTAAAAATTATCAACATAATTTTTAAGTTTTTGTACTATTATTTTTTAAAAAATAAGGTTTTAAAAAAGTTTATGTAAAGTTGATTTTAGGTTGATTTAAAAAAAATTATTTAGAGTTTATTTAGAGTTGATATTAGATTGATTTTAAGGTTTAAAAAAATTGTTGAGTTGATTTTTAGGTTGTTTTTAAGTTTAAAAAAAATTATGTAAAGTTGATTTTAGGTTGATTTAAAAAAATTTATGTAGAGTATATTTGGAGTTGATATTAGGTTGATTTTAAGGTTTTAAAAATATTTTGTTGAGTTGATTTTTAGATTGATTTTCTGTTGTTTTTAGGTTTTTAAAATTTTTATGTAAAGTTGATTTTAGGTTGATTTAACAAAAATTAATGTAAAGTTTATGTGGAGTTGATATTAGGTTGATTTTTAAGGTTTTAAAAATTTTTTAAGAGTTGATTTTAGGTTGATTCTAAAAAAATTTATGTAGAGTTTATTTAGAGTTGATCTTAGGTTGATTTTTTGGTTTTTTCAAAAATAAAAAATTTTTAGTTTTTAAAAAGGTTTTTAAAAAGTTTATTACATGTTATTTTTAAAAGGGAGTACTCCAAAAAACAAAAAATGACTAAAATGAAAAAGAAAATAGAAGGATTAAAACTGAAAAAATATTAAAAATGAATTATAGTAAAAAATGTAAGAAAAATGTTCTTGTGTAGTATCAAATGTAAGAAAAATAGGCTGGGTGGTATGATGTAAGAAAAAAAAGTATTATGATGTGAGGAAAAAAATAAATGATTACTCTATTTGTAATTAATTGTTCAAATAGAGGTGTTTTTGTAACTTGCTCTAATTTTTTTTTAATAAAATTGTCCAACTTACCTTGAAGCCAACTCAAGTAGGTCCAAGAAATGAATATTCTTTTGTTAAAACAAGAACATTGGTTCTATGAGTTTTGAATAACTCAAAAAGTGCAACTTAGATATATCCTAAGTTCTGAAGAAGTGGAATTAATATCTTAAGTTTTGAAGAAATAGAATTAATTTCTTCTCAATTTTTTTTTTCAAAATCAATATTCCTTCCATTCTATAAAGATAAGTCACCTTTCTTTTTATATTTGTTAAAATATATAGTCTTATTTTTTTAATACTAGTAGTTATATCACATTTTATTATATTGTTTCTATTTAAATATATATTAAATTATGTTGTTAATTACTATTAGATAGTTATAAAAATATTTTTAAAATTTTTTAATAAAATTAATAATTCAATTATTTTTTTTAATTTATGTAAAAAAATAATTATTACTTATTTTTATAAAACGAAATGAATCCTAATCAAGATAAATTTATTACTTTTCATTTTTCAAGAAGTTGAATTTCTTCTTCCTAAGTGCAACTTGCCTCATATCGAATGACGCCTTAACATGTTGCATGCGTTTTTCGTACTTACTTTTAGAGAATACTTTAAGACATTTGCTTGAATATGACATTGGAAAATACTGTTCCATTTCTTTTTTTTTTTTTTTGGTCCGGGAACATCGTTCAATTTCTTAGCAAAAGGAAAGGGAAAATTATTGATAAATGATTGCAGATTGCATGGATTAGCTACGTCTAATGGGAATGATTGAATGAAGGGCACCCTAGTGTCTCCCCAAGTGATGAACCATCCCACTTCATAAAGACGAACCACAACTTGGGACCAACTTTCTCGACCGCTGAGAATGCTTTTATTTGTACACGTTATGTCCTTATATTGTATATATGTGTACATACTAATATGACACTTAACGGTAAAAATAAACAAAATATTAATATCAGAGAAGATTTGATACAACTCTTAAAGTTTAGAATTTTTTTCAGTATTTTTTAAACTACAAGTTAAATTTGATAAAGTGTGAAAATTCATGTTATTTTGATTTATTAGCTTTAATTAATATTATTGCTAAAGATTTTTTTTCTTTTTTCTTTGTAGACAGTGGAGATTTCTGCAGTTACATCAATTATCAGCATAAAAAAAATAAATTTGAAATTTTCTGAAAGCATAGGTCTTATCAGGCTTAGTCCATTTACAGCTTTGGACAGCCTTCCTCTTACAGAAAAGACTGAAGCAAGCACAAAACAACTGTAACTAATTAGTTAACTGGAAGCAACACGGTGGCGTTTGACAGTAATGGAGTTGTACCGCAGAGACGGAGCATAACCAGTTCAAGTCAACTTGCGCATCAGGCACCACCGGTTGTAGGGTGACTTTGTGGGAAGAGCTCTTGGGTTCGATCCCCGCTAAGCACGTTCATGGTGACAGGTGAGTAGCCTTGACACTGATAATTGTGCTTTATTGGAGAAAGAACTTATGCATCGGGCATAAATTCAAGCTGAAATCACGTTGAACCCGTTTTCTGCATGCAAACTGTTAGCCTCACCATTCACCTGATCCATTCACCATGAACATAAACTTTGCGCCTTTCATTGTTTCAGAGTTTTGCTAAAAACAAGGAAGGGCACAGGACTGAAGAATTTATGATTAAACATGGCGATCTACATATTCCACAAGCAAGATCAAACCTCGTTTTTCAGTACCCAGTGAACAGAATCCTCCAGAAGTTCAATTGATTAAAATATAAAGATTCAGCCATTCAAAGGAAACTAATATTAACATCTGCTATGTAAAGAGATGAGTGTAAGCTGACAAATGGCACTGAAAAACCAGTGAGAATTAGTAAAGAACATTCACATATGATACACTAAAAGATACAAGAAGTAAGCCTGTCATTTCAATCCACTCAACCAAGAAATAGAAGGAAGTCTCCATTTTCTGTGCCAGTAAATTGATACTCTTGACCATACCGGGAAACCAAAATTGTAGTCAAGTGGCCGATCAGCAGGCCCCCCAACGATCAAAGGCAACCATACGTATCTTGAGTCCCTCAAATCGGCTGGATTCCAGCGATCTGCCATGAAAATAAACGAACCTGGAAGACCCTTCAAGGGAATTACAAAGGTGCTTTGCGCCAAAAATGTGGTAAGTTGAAACATTTTATTTCCACCAACACAAGGGTTTCCCACAGTCTCCCATGGCCCCATAATCGACTCTGCTGCATGAGCGAGAGCTTCATTTGGAGCCCAGCCAGTGCATCCCGACGTGATCATGTAGTAAGTCCCATCATGCTTAAACAGAGCTGGGGCTTCTCGGTGCTGTCCAACAAGAATCCTCCTCATAACATCTGAGATATCAAGGAAATCTTCTGTTAGGGGTCCAATATGAAGTTCACTGTTGTCTTCAGAGGAATATATGAGATATGCCACACCGTCATCATCTTTGAAAATTGTCATGTCCCTGCTTTCATATCCATGAGGCCGTTTGCTGTGAAGGTAATCAAAAGGACCAGTCGGGTAGTCACTGACGGCAATTCCAACCGCTGCTTTGGTATAATTGGCATCATCAATGTGCATCCACATTACGTATTTCCCCGTCCTCTCATTGTAAATTACTTTTGGCCTTTCAAGCACATTGGATTTATGGAGGTCATGTGTTTCATTCGTCTCTTCTGCTGTCAACAAAATGCCTTCGTTCTTCCATGACCAGAGGTCCTTTGAGGAATAGCAACCAACTCCTATGATATCAACCTGAATTGGAAGTATACGTACACTCCATGGGTTATATCTCAAGATACTACCAAGGAGAAAATAAAACAAATAAAAGGAAAAAAGAAAAGAAAAAAGAAGTGAGGAGCCAAAATAATAACACATCAAGAGAAACAAATACTAAGGATAGAGAAGCGGCAAGAACAGACAGATGTTTTAACAAAAACTCTTGGACTCTATTATCAATTCCAAAAGTAAGTCACATAGTCCTTTAATATAATGCACATCACCAAAGATAAACTGAACAAAACATCATGAGAAAAAATTTGAATTATTTGAAAAAAGAATCAGCAAATGCTGCCAAGAAATTAATTGCTCTAGTGATTCGTCCATATCATAAAAAGGCATGCTTTAGTTTCTAGCACCTGCCTTAATTCACCAATGCACTACACATCTCTTGAGAGGTAACAATAGCAATAGTTTGCACCTCTATTACTTGACATACACATCATTGAATCAGAAAAGTTCTCAAATTCAAATATTGATTATTGCAAATCACATTCCAGGCCTTAAACTAGCTAGAATAAATAAAAGAGGGACCTGACTAGTTATTCCAATAGGTTATCTTAAAGAGAAAATTATATGTTCACATCTAAGATTTTGCAATGCTAAAGCGTGCATTTGAAAAATCCTCTATACATATGCAGAAAGAAGCAAAATCTCTTGATCAGAAAAGTTTCTGGAACAACATGGATTTGAAGGACTTATTTGTGTCAAAAGGTTTTCTCGTGCAAATCCTCGTAGGCACAGACTACCTCGTGCATAGGCTTCCAAGAAAAGACACCGCGAACCAGATAAAGAACACAACATTTGAATGTCAAAAGAACTTGCACAGTTGAAAAATACCCATCAACACAACTCCAGATTGTATGGCCAGTCACCAGTACTGATATTGATTCATTGGCTACAAGGAATGTTACTCAAATTCAAACTTACCATTGCAGTCTGATTGGATGCCTTATATAAGCAATACTGACAGGAACTTTAAAAACAGGAAAAATCAGCCATAAAAGAAAGGTTATGATATCTTATTTAGATATTTTGGCTGTAATAAAATGCCACCCTTATTCAAAACATCACCAATCTTCCATTAGGTTTATAAAATTTCAATTCAAGTGCATGCTATGAAGTGGTCTGTTCATCTTGGATTTCAATGAGCTAGAAAACTACAAGGTTTCCAAGAAAGCCTTAGCTTCAAGAATTAACAATAATGATGGAACATTATTAACTAGCATCTGCAGCATTACTAAAGCAGATAAAGGCAGTTGCAAATGCAGATGTAAGACGTATGCAACCTCCAACAATGAAACATGAATTGCCAAAAGGATCGTAACGAATTCCTAACTCACCCGTGCTGCTCCCTTTTTGTGAGCATGGTAAGTAGGTCCGTCCTTGTACTCGCCGTACCAATAATAGGTTTTGGATCGTTCATCACATAGGATACCTCCTCCATGGGCTTGAATGGGATGTCCTTCCGTATCCAACCAGATTCTCCCAGGATAATAGTAGAAGCTATCATTCCCAGCATCC
>CAODLS013560506.1:0-16200 GCA_948243855.1 Flueggea neowawraea | reverse complement strand
TGGTAGTTTTTATTTGTTATTTTTGGTTTGATAATAGTTTCTTGAAATTTAAATTTATAAAGTATCAAATTAATACATTGTATTATTTTTAATTTTATTGTAATATTATTTTTTTTTATTTTTATAATGAACTTATTTTTTTAATAAATATTATTTTTATTTTAATGAATTCTTTTTATTTTAATAAATTTAGAGTAGAAATTATTTTTAATTTAATTTAATATTTTATTTATAATATTTTAATTTTAATGTAATTTTTTATTTTAATTTAATTTTTAAATTTTATGAATTATTTTTATTTTAATGTAATATTTTTATTTTAAAGAATTATTTTTATTTGAATGAACTAGTTTTATTTTAATAAATTTAGAGTAGAAAATATTAAAAAAAATAATAAATAAAAATTATAGATTAAAATAAAATTGTATTTAGTAAAAAATTAAATAAACATTTTGTGAAATTTTTAAAATAATTCTTAAATTACATATAAAAAAATTAAACAATTAAAAATTTTAATAAATTAATAATAAAAATATTAAATAAATATTTTAAAAAATAATTTTAAAAACCAGTTATGAGTAATCTAATCAGTGTCAGTCTTGGACACCTGAGGAAGTCCACAAAACCGGGCTATAGCCTATTCACTGCCGCTACACTGACCCTTTCAACTCAGTCGGAAATTAATTATAACGCAAATCTTTTGGCTACAAATTTGAATTGCTCTATTCCTTTACATTTTAATTTTAATCAGCAAAAACCATGGCTATCTTAAAATCTAACAATACAAATAAATTCTACGTTCTTATTTGATTTTAGAATCAAAAGAAAAAAAAAAGATTGCAATTTCAAAAATAAATCATAAAGCAAACAAATAAGGTGTGTGTTAAGTATACTAGATTTAAGGGCACTTTACGCAAATATTCAAATACTAGAAAAATACTTTAAAAAAGAGAGTGGCAGTAAAAAATTTTTAAAGTAAATTTTGATTTAATTTATCATTAATAGTTCAATACAAATTCTAATGAGAAAAACTTTACATAGAATCAATCATCAAAATTAAAGCAAATTAGTTTACAAATCACAAATTTAGTTAGGAGATCATATGAATGAATTTAGTCAGTCTTGAAAGATTGGAAATGTCAATTCTTTATTCGGTTTGTCTTTCTAAAATATTCAAATTCTTCATTTCTTCATTTGATTTTAGTTTTATTTTGGTCATTTTATTTAATTTTATTTAGTTTTATTTGATTTTAGTTTTATTTTTTTTCATTTTTAAATCCAAGTGAAAGTGGTGGAATTTGCAAATAAATTTCATATTTTTATATGTATCACCTATGTTTTTGTAAATAAATGATAAATAATTACAAATTACTCTCATTCTGAAAACGAAATTTATTTACAAATAAAAAATTAAACAAACATACCAAACATGTATTTAATTTCTAAATATAAATTTTTATAAATTTTATTTCATTTCATTTATAAATAAAAAGAAATCAAAATTAATTTTATACTAAACACTATATAACTAAATTATATACACAACTCCGAAAAAACTCGTAAAAAAACTATCAAAACCCAACACTTAGAAGACCTAGTAAGAAACCACATTGTAGACGATTTTTCTTAGAAAGTAGTGATGGCATGCCAACGGTTAACAAAATTAAGATAAGGTAACCTTGAAAAATGCTATTCAAGGAAATCAGGAGATATCCTTGAGAATAAAAAATATCCATAAAGATCAAACTAGAAGAAACTATTATATGATCTCATTCTTCCTCCCCTCAGCTCTTCTATAAATAGAGGATTTACGTTTGTTTACAATTATATTATAACTTCCTACAATCTATACTAAAACTTTATAGAAATACTAATATGAGTGTCGGAGTGTTTTCGGGAAATAAATTCCCGATCTCTAACCCTCTTTTGTTTTGCAGGATTTGATCGACATTTTGACAACTTCATCAATTTGAACATGGTTACTAATTAGAGGCAACATACAACAGTCAGAAAACAAAATCCCATTATTTTTAGACACCGTTAATATTCTAAATCATTAGTCAACCTTTTCAAATACCAAACGCGAAGCTAAAGGGGCAGAAGTACTTAAAAATCAATTAGATCGAAAGTGCCCTGCTTTGTGGGTAGTTTTTTCTTGGCTGATCAGAGGCACTGGAGTTGGGGCGAACTGGCTACAAAATTGTCGGATGTGAGGAGATGAATCATTGGCGGTCGCAACATAGACTAGCATGCCTGTAGTAAGAATGATAGTAATAGTACTAATGACTAAATACTAATAATAACAACAGTAACAAAAAGTGCATACTCAATCTTCTTTTCCCTTTTGTTTGCTCTTCTCACTCAGCTTGTTTGCAAGTCGATTTTTTTTTTCCAAATTGAAATTCATATACACATTTTTCAAGTTTTTTGCCTTCCATTTTCTTTTTGGTTAAAGCAAAATTTCAAACAAGAATTTTGGTTTACTTCTTATAAAAGTTCAAAAAATCATGGATTAGCGACATAAATAAAAAAAAAATAGTGATGAAACATAAAATTGATTCCAATTTGGTACTCTTAATGTCAATCCTTATTACATTGGCATCCGCCGATAATTAAACTCATACTCTTTAATATTAGACATCTCTAATACCAAGTAACTATAAGACTATTACCGATACTCTTAATTTAAAAAAAAGTTAAAACTTTTTAAAGAGACAAGACATATAAAATTGATCCAAGTGTACAATGCAATTATGTCACGAATAATAAATAATTGGATACCTTAGTTATCATTTCACTACTCACCAACAAGAGTTCTTTCTTTTTATTCAATAAGTTTAGAAGAGGCCCATCTCTTCTAATGATGATGAGCATAACCCTAAAGTTAAAGGAAAGAATGAAATTCCCGCCTTAAAGATTTAATATTAAATTTCACTACAAAGCATCACGCCATTAACATAATAATTGTCATAATTGCTGCCATTATCACCATCATGATTATGTTAGATCTAGTTCCTTTAAGCAACACTATATATATAAGAATTCACAATGTTGGAGGAACAATCACATTACTAGTAGTACTACTACAGAAACATGCTGAAGAGAGCTGCAATTTCCATTTCCATGCTGTCAAACTCTACAATCTTGGTGGGCTGGTGCAGGCCGCGGCGGCGGCTGAGACGAAGGCGGGGCAGCACTGTCCGGTTGGGGAACAAACGGCGGGGATTTTGCTTGGGAGCACGGCCGGTGGTTCAATGGGGTGTCGTGGTTGCACCTATAAGAATGTTGAAGAAGATTATTATGGATATGGCACCTAATGGTCGGTTTATAGATGCTTATGATTGGTCTTTACCACTTTTACGTCCTCAAATATTTCCTTTATGTTGATTCAAAAGCCTTTTTTTTATATTTTCCTTGAATTTTGAATCACTAATGGCTTTATAATTGAGAAGCCAAACTTGATGCACATGTAAAATATTTCAGTTGTAACCCAAAGAAAAAGAACTAGAATGTTTCAGTGACTCGATGTTTAATAAGTAGTGATGAACTTGGCTGGTGACTTGGTGTGTGGATTTATGAAGACAATAATAGAAGGTAAGAAAGAAAACATAACAACTGATGCCTATTTAGATCATAGCAATCGAAGCCTAAGGAACCAACGAAGATATAAACCTGATTTCGGGATTATATATACTACAAATATATTTTATCAATTTAAATTATAAAATTTTAAATAACGAGCTGATCAAACAATGCCTAAATAGATGTATGCGCAAATAAAAATGCGTCTTCCATATAATATGCAGACGTCAAACATAGTCTTCTCTTAAAACTGGATGTTAATAATGTCAACATAAGAAAAATGCAGGTTCAGAAAAGAATGGAGCCATTCAAATGTAGATAACACGTTAACAACTGTTTGCAAAATCTTTGTTGTGAACAGAGGACGAGTATGGAAAATGCTTCTGAAGTTCTTTTTTGCAAATTCTTTCTTTTCTCGGTCTTCAGCTCATCAACCAGTGCTTCTGAAGTTCTCAGCTTTGTCTCCTTTAAGTTTGACAATTTCATCATTCGAATTGTTTTGATTCTTGTTCAGCTTCATCTCCATTGCTTCTTGTTTTTGAATAACATAAAGCCTTCTCATATGATATCAGTTTCTTCTGTATAGAATTAATGTCGTCCTCACATCTCTGCAACCGGCAACTTCTATTCAACTTCCAGCTGAGCAAGAATCTCCGCAGCGGTAATCTTCTTCCATGCCTAAAATGCCTTATGGAGCAATGTGATCTCTCCTTGCTTTTTGAAAAGTTTAAATGAAAAAGACACTGACGAGCTCTTAAATTTTTCTTCCAGCGAACCGACTTGCTGCAAGAGATCATCGATTCTTTGGTCTTTGTTCTCTAAAACCAGTAAAACCCAAATAAGATTCTCCGTTCCTGCTTAAATGTTCGTTCTGCACCTATTTGTGCCAACACCGCTCCTTCGAATTATTTTCTTAATGATTCTTCCTCCAGCTACTCGATTTCTTTGTTCAGATCCTTTAAAAACTTGCTTTTTCCTCATTGTTCGTAGAAAACTCAGTTTATCTAACTCATAGGACAATGTTGTCTCTGATTGTGTGAAAGTGGCAGCAGCGGCCTCTCTTGTTTCAAGCTCCTGTTCAGCGAACTCAATTTGCTGCGGCGGGTATTTATTCCACTGTCCTTCAGTTATAACATTCAAGCAAATCCATCTTTCTCTTGCTTGATGGTTCCCCAACAGCTACTTGTGCAAGAAAAGAAGCTTCTTACTGTTTGCAGAGAGCCTGACTCTCTTCAAGTTCGTCAGAGGCCATCCGATAGATTTCCACATCTACAATTCAAATTCAACAGCATGTGTTTCACTAACTTTTGCTGCTAATGCTGTGTTCACCTTGTTTAAGTCTTCAAAAATCTCCTGAAATCTGCCTCCATCAATTTTCAGTAAATACACAGCCTTCTCATATTCTTTGTTGGTATTTTTTAGTGCTTCAGCCAGGGCTATGTTGTTGAGTTACAGCTGCTTCAGGGCTTCATCTTTCTTCGGTAATGTTGCAGCCTTCTCATTCTCGTCTTTCATCTGACTTCTTGTTCAATTCTTGAACCAGCCTCTAGATTATTGAACACGCTTCTTGAATTTTAAGGAGTTGTTCACTGTGAGCCTTCCTCAAGTTCTCAGAAGCCTTTATTTTCCTTCTTAAATCTACCCTAAGCTTCTCAATCTCTGTCTTAGCGTCGTCCAAGTCTTCATAGACCCTTTCCATTCCTTGATTCAGATCACAAGTTTCCAAAACAAAATACCTGATAAAGTGAAAGTAGAATATTTTCATCACATAAACACCAGGAATCCACATTCTATATTTATGCAACGGTTCAACTACTAAACTCCCAAATAAGTTGCTCAAATGTGATGCAGAAACATCTCAGCGAGGCCACTACCAATAAAACCCTAATCTCTATTCTGTAAAAGCAAATGCAATACTCCAGAGATACATGCATATTAGACTAATTTGCACTGAAGATACCAACCAAATTGCATAATTTATTAATATGGGATTAACAAGAACTAATTTGAATACTTGAGAGTACTCCAAACTTTTTTTTGATAGTTTACTCCAAACTTCTAACATTACTCACAATTAATCCAAGTCTAAAAGCAGAATATGAAACACAGAGAAGAAAAAAAGTAAGAGAACTTGCAGTAACTTCATCAAATTGCGAACTTTCAACACAAACGAAAGAAAAGACGCTTCACAATTCCAAAATTCATATTTACGAGCAGGGCTTATTTTGTTTTCTATGATTTTTGTGCAATTTCTCAGTAACCAAACAGAGAAATGGGAAAAGAAGAGATACCCAAAAGCTCACCTGATTATCGGATCATCGAGAAGTCTGCTTCTTTTTGTGGTTCGAGTGCAGAGGCTGGTTTTTGAGAGTTTTTCTTCTTTCTTTTTTTTTTTTCCAGACAGGAGAGTTACGCATGGAGGAGGAAAAAAAAGAAGAAAGTGGTTCCCAAAAACAAAAGGGAAAAGAAAAAAAAGTGTAATTAAATTAAATTAAATAAATACAAAGAGGCTCCGAAAAAACCCAAAATAACCTCCACCTTATTCCCCACAAACCCCCAAACATGGCTCTTATGCTCTCCACCCACTCCGCCCTCGTCCGCCATCCTTCCCTCCCCCTTTCCAAACCCCACCGCCACACTCCTCCCTCCACCGTCTTCCTACCCACCTCCCCAAAACCCTCGACCTCCCGCCATGTCTCCACAATTTCCTGTTCCCTACAAACCCCAACCCTAACCGGGTCGACCCGAACAGTAACGACCCTGTTCGTAACCGCAATCTCTTTCACACGTATCTTCGCCAACACAATCCAGACCTCGATAATTCCCGCCGGGTTTCACACTGCGGGCCCACTATTCTTCGCGGCGTTGAAGGACCGCCCTACGGGATACTTGAACACGCCTTTGACGGTGGTGGCAGCGGGGTTGGCGAAGTGGCTGGATATATACAGTGGGGTTTTGATGGTTAGGGTTTTGCTGAGTTGGTTCCCGAACATTCCATGGGACCGGCAGCCATTGTCGGCGATTAGGGACTTGTGCGATCCCTATTTGAACCTATTCAGGAACATAATTCCGCCCATTTTTGACACGCTAGACGTCAGTCCGTTGCTGGCATTTGCTGTGCTTGGCACACTTGGTTCGATTCTCAATAGCAGCCGAGGGATGTACTGAGGATAGCGGGAGTGAGTATGGAATTAATTTTTGATGGGTTATGTTATAGTGTAATTTAATTTGGATGAGATGTAAACGTTTCCGCTCATTGATAACACCATGATAGACTGTTTTTGTTATGAAGTTTTGTGATTGATCTTAAACTATTGGTGTGGTATAGTTAAATCGTTTGGCTTTATGTTGGTAGTTCAGTTGTAGCTAAAGAATTGAAAACTGAACAATCTTTTACTGATCCGACGCTGAATTTCAGTGAATGATCAGCTTGTTTTGCTGGAACTATCTCTATCTGTAGGTTTGGTATTGTTGTAGACTATAAACTGTGAATTTGTTTTTCATTGAAGAAAAGCTATAATGATTTGCTGTTGGTATTGTTGGTTCAGTGGTAAGGATGCTATCTCGAGATTAGGATTGGAAGAAAGTTTTCGTTAATGCTCTATTTCCAGAAATTGCTTATTACTCGTTGTAAATGAAAAGAGAACTTAAAACAAGATTTCTTTTGTTATTGATCGGCCAAATGATACATTATTCTTCATTGTTTATTTGATCAAAGCCCGTAAGAAGAGAGTGAATTGGTCTTTTTAGCACATTTTGGAAATTCTCTTCTTTACTAGTTTATTGTCATTATTTTTCCTGAGAAAAGATTCTTTTGTGTGCGATTTGCCTCTGTGTAGGATTGTTGCTTATATACATTCTGAAATTTTGATGCTTATGGCTTGTTAGTATATACACTAATGAATCAAACAATGTTATACCTGTTGCCTGTTGGCTGCAGTTCAATGTGTACATATTATTGTTGATTATATTTAGTTCGTAGTTTTTTATTTTCTGATTTTGTTGGCAAAATCGGTTGGATGTTTTTTAAGTTGGATAGGTTTCATGTGTGGAGTTGTGATTGTGGACAACCTGCTCTTTTTTTTTTTTGACTGAGACTTAACCTAAACTACCCTGGTGCCCCTCAAATCCTTTGGGGAGTTTCGAACCCAGGATGCCGGGATCCCACGCGAGCCTGCCAACCAACTGGATTAGGCTACGAACTCAACCTGCTGTTACTTATTAACTTGCTGAGGCTTGCATATTGGTGTTGGTACAATGTGCTAGTAATTGGCTAATTTTTTGTTACCTCACTTGTGCAGTTGTAGGACTATGGCTCGACTTCTTTTTGTTGTTATGTTACTTTGTTTGTTAGATGAGGCCATTAGTTAGAGTGGGATCCTATAAACAGTGCAAGCATCAGCTGGATAGCCTGGATTGATTGATGAGTGAGAATAGTTGGCTTCACTTACAATCTAGAATCTAAGATTAACAGTTTCCATATGATGTTGATAGATACCCAGTACTCTAAAGGCTCAAAACGACGCAATTGGCCATTTGACCTACTTATTACTGTCAAAAGTGTGGAAACTAGAAACAAATACCAGATAATTGTATATACATATGCAAGAATAAAGTGCATTACAGTGGATTTTGAACCACAATTCTGTGCTGCTGTTTTGCCAACGTTTGTCTTGTAGATCTCCCAAAAGTCCAAAACTAGTGAACTAGAGCCGGATGTGAGCACTGTATGTACAAACTCCGGCATTTCAGGTTATTGTAAACAATATTTTCTTCCAAAGTACGACAATAGTGTTGTTTGCTTATCCCCATCACTCTTAGTGATAGCCCTCTTCTTTGTAGGGCTCGTGCGTACTGTTTCTTTTACGTCTGTGTTACGCTCCGGATCAGTTTGAATCTTCTCATGTTCCCTCTTTATTGCGCACATTTTTTTGCTTGTATCAGGTTTCATTTCATGCCCTTCCGTTTTGAGGAATGTTGGAGCTTCTAACTTGTTTTCAGTTTCCTGTTCTTGTTTAATACTTTTCTGCAGATCAGTTTCAACAGAATTGTCACTTTTACTATGCATTGCTTGTTGTGATTCTTTCTTTTCTTTAATCTCCTTTTTCACGAAAAACCTGGAGATGGGATTTTTCTCCTCTGTTTTAAGAGGGATCTGCAACAAATTTTCGTGACAGTAAATTCATTACCGGAATTTTGAACCAAGCACATGAATTGTTAGATTTATCCTGCTCTTACCTCTTTGATGCATTCTGGTCCATCAAAAGTTGGCTTACCCATTGCAGGGGTCACAGGATACCATTCCTACACAGTAAATTTTGGGTTAAAATCAAGCACTCGCATTTATCACCTGGTACCAAAAACCAAGTAGCATGCCTCAGACTCCTGAAATATCGTAAAAGAAAGCTAATACCAGGTCGGAATTTTCATAAGGTTTGAGTAATGTATCAAATTTGCTATTTGAAGAACCTTTTAACCAAGTATCAGTTGCTGCTTTGTCTCCCAAAATGACAGGCATCCTGTCTGCATCAACATGTGGAGAAAAAGAATCAGTTAGGAGTTGTTTGCTGTAGCACGTATCAGTATTAGCCGAAATGAAAAAAAAATAGAAGCACAAAAGGTTCGAAACTGCATTTGCCTCTATGACAAGATAAACAAATAGCAAATAGAGAACCAATTATCAAAAAAATTGATGGATTTGAACTTCCTTCTCTACCATTCAAAAGTTAACCCAAAAAAGAAAGAGTTAGAAAAGATGACACAGATAAAACGTTTACCCAAGATTCAATATGAAGCAGGTTCTCAGACAAGACTATGTAAGCAGCTTAATTTGATTAATTGCCCAGCCTAAAGTAATTCTACATATCAATCATAAACAAAGATGAAAATTGTAATTTCATTAGTAAGTTATTTCCAGGACAAAGGGATTAAGACACTACAAAATAATAAGCTCCCTTTCAATTGCTTACAACAGCTCAGTGCACCTGTTTCATGCAAAGATCTCCAGTCACTAGTGTACATCAATTGACAAGTCTAGACTCTAGAGAATATTCAAAATAAATCCTATAAAATGACAATAAGCAAGCAAGCAATTTTGAGACAAGGAAATACCATGCAACCAAAGTAAAGCTTTTGAAGAGGAAGTTGTAATGATAGTAAAAGTATACAACATCTCGCCTGCAAAAAGAAAAAAAAAATACAGTTCTTTCTGTTATACATAACCTCCAAAACATCACATTAAAAATAATAACAGAAAAGCATTCACCTTCAGAGTTTTTCCAGGAATCATAAAGAGCAGCAAACAAGAGAGGCCTACCATCCTTGAAATGAATGTAATAAGGTTGTTTCTTTGACCCATCCTTCTTCCACTCATAGAATCTGAACATTACTTTTAACTTCAACACACAAAATAATTCAACATATACATCTAAGCTATAACCATCAACATGCAAAAAACTTCAGCAGACCAAGTTCCGCAAAAATGAAATCTATTTGTAGATATACATCAAAGTTATAACTTCAAAACTATACACCAAATCTATAACCTTCAACATCAACATACAAGCGTAGACACAACAGATTGAACAAACCAAAGACTGTAAAAGCCGAAACATTACCTATTCATAACATAAGCATCAAATCGAAGATATAACATTAGAAACAATACAACATTTACATATAAGCTACAACCTTCAACATCAAAATACCAGAGCAGATACATACTTGAACAAAATGATTACAAAAATTCGTACCCTTCTACCGCCACCAGACATCGATTTTTGGGAATTAATCGACGGAATGATGCCTTTTCGCCTATTGACTCAGACCGAGCATTGAACTGCATATTACGAGTCATCCAACTTATTCCTTGCACAATAATATTGATATTCACTCGTTCAATTTAAAAAAAAATCACCATTTTGTAAAAATCGGGTTTCTCCGACTTCTTGGTGAAACTAGGGATTAATCCCCACTTCATACAGTGAAGAGCACAACCGTCGGCATCAGTTGCACCGTCGTCTCTACGAACAACAGGGAAATAAAATTCCGGCGAAGCATTGTACGCCGGTCGGTACCTAAAAATCACACAAATATTAAAAAAACAAATATTACACAAGATTTATCGGCACGGACGCAAGTAATTAAAAAGAAAAACAAAAATAAACAAAGAAATGCCTATCCAAATCGATAGTACGGGAAGGGTCGGAGGGCCGGTGACATGCCCGGGGAACGTCGTCGGCTCTGAGAGTGCATCGAGCTCTGCCGCACATGTTTTGTGTTTTGTTGGTGATGAATATGGCGGGAAGTTACTACAGCGTGTGCTCTACTCTTTCTTTGCGGTGCCCTAAAGATGAAAATGAAATCGATTTGACCGTTGGATTGGAGGTTTTATGGAGATTGCAGTGTTTCTTAATTTAATCAAATTGCTCATAAAAAAATGGACTCAAACCGAACCGAAATTTGCGTTTGGTTCGGTCGATAAACCGTTGGTTTGGTTTAACAAATAATGGTTCCGTTAGAACTTCTCACGTCGGCACCGAACTCCACAATTTGCCGCACACAGCAACAATACCATGTTTTCCCTAACAAAACGACTCCAAAATTTAACCCCAAGCCTTCGCTCCGCCATTCTCTATGTCCGATACGCAACGACTGAGGCTCGCCGTAGGCAGCGGTCGAAGCCACCCTCTTTCACAGCAAAGAAGCCAGATGAGAAATCGGAGTGGTGGATTGTCGACGGGGAGATGCACGAGATCGGAGACCACGTGCCTCCACGGGAGCGCTTTGTAGTCCCTAGAGATAACATCCCCAACAAGCGCCGAAAACAGCTCCGTGAACAGTTCATGCGTCGCACTCGCCTCGTCCTCAAAGAAACGCTGCGTTTTTTATTTTTTACAATAAAGCCTAGACTGAGGTTGCCTGTATGATTAAGCTTCTTTTTTGTGAAATTTGCGAATTCTCGTTAATATTTTCGAAATCCTCAGCATTTCAGATTGAATAGGCTACATTCTTCTGTAACTGCAACAATTCATGTGTTTGTATTTTTTGGTTCCTCAGGAGCATGGCCCTTGGTGTAAAAGGTATATGGAGTTGTAAGAGGAGCTTAGAGAGAATTGGGAGAGGTTGTATTGGGACGAGGGGTACTCAAAAAAGATAGCGCAAGATCATGCGAATTATGATTCTGCTGAGGATGATGATCTAGATTTTAACCCATACAGGTTCCTCTGTTTTGGCCTCATTTGAATTGAAGTAAAGTTTTAGTGTAATGTTAAGGTTCTGATTACACTGTTGCTGATTTTGTTATCTTGCGTTGTTACAGGACTAGGCATGCTGAGCAGATGAAGGTACGTGTATGAATGCCAGTCTTTTTCATATAATTGAACTTGAATCTGTTATCTGTTAATTTGATTTTGCTGATGGCTTATGGGCATTAAAAAAATAGAATTTATTTGCATGAATTTACTTCCAATACGAGAAAGAGGGGGAGTTTGGTCCGTTGAAATGATGTGTTTGATGAGAGCTTACGAGGAAGAGGGGAAATTTGTTTTGTTGGAATGATGTGTAGGAGGAGGGCTTACTTTATGTTGTGTCATGGGAGATACTGAAATTTTCAATTTTGAATCCATGATGTCAGGGCATTTTTTTTTATGTTATTTAGGAATTTTAGTGTGGATAATTTTGTTGAATCCATGATTGATTTGTGATGACAGGACCAGGGTTTTGGGCAAAATAGGCAAGGTGGTTCATGGGAAAAGGTCAACCAACTTTGCGATAAATTTGAGTATGATAGAGAGAAACGAATGAGGGAGAAAGGTATGTTGGATTGAATAGTTTGTTACTTATAAATGATGTCACAGATTGCTCCTTTTTTCCTGAGCATTCATCCTTGTATTTTGTGAAGCAATGTTTTTTACATGTTTTTTAAGTATTAGCTAAGATGCAGCTTGCCAACTGTGAGTCTGTAGTTTGTTTTGAATCTTATATAACTGCATCCTCACGTTCCCCTTATGGTTTTTTTTTGCAGCGTTTGCACCAATGAACCGATGCACTTTTGATGAACCGGATATAAACTCCAAGAATCAGTGGTTTGACTCTCAAAGATACTTCTCCAGCGAAAGTGATCAACAGAAGGACAATCGATGACTTTATGAAGGGCTTTTTCAAGATCCCTGAGAAGGAGAATATGTTGACGCCTGACGGTTATGTTCTAGACCAGCACAATGGTCTTGAAAGTTCTTGGCAATTTTTCTGGTCTAGAAAACCCTTGAGTAAGACGAGCTTACGGCAGGATTGTCCAGCGCAAATCAGCAGCTGTCAATTTGGCTACTAGATTATCCATGTCTATGGGCTTTTCCTGAAATGATAAGTATGTTAGATCATCTGGTCTAGAATTACATAATGCAAATTGAATTTTGAAGCAGTAGAATGTAGAATTGTAGATGTTATTGCAGAGTTATCCCTTAGATTGTCACAATTTGGTGCACTCCCGTGCATCTCTCTATTATGCAAAGAGAAGGTCCAATCTTTTTGTAAGAAATTGTTGTTTTAAGTATATTAAATAGCCAGATACATAATTGACACTGTTTAGTATATCACTCTCCTTATTCTTTTATTCTGCTAATTATCTATCTGCAACTACAGGGTGCTTTTTTTGGTATATCTCAGGTATATACATATTTTAGCAAATTATAATTCTAAAATGACACACTTCTCTCTTGTCTTTTACGAATTTACCATAGATAGTTAATTTCCAGTGATAAGCGTTTAAAATTTTGAATTTTGATCCATTGACTAGTTACTAACGGTGTGTTTAGTATGAAATGAATATAAATTTCATTTTATTTGTAAATGAAATAAAATGAAATCCATAAAGAATTGAATTTGCAAATGAAATGAAATATTTGGTATAGTATATACTAGAATTTCAATTCTATCATTTGCAAATGAATTTTTTATTTAGTGTGACTTAAAAATTAGAATTATTTATACATTGTGACTAAAATACCCTTACATTTATAATACTAATCAAAATTATGACAATAATATTATAACAACAATTGTTTGTTGATTATTTAAATAATTATTTAATATAGATTAAATATTTAATTATTTAATATGAATTTAATATCAAATAATTAAATATTTTTTTAGAGGGAGGGAGAGAGAGAGAGAGTAAGAGTGAGGGAGAGAGAGAAAGAGGGAGAAGGAGGCAGAGAGAGTGGGAGTGGGAGGGAGAACACATATATGGGTGTTACAAAGAGGACATGATAATTTTGTCAATAAGAATAAATAACATGAATAAAATTGTCTAAAACAGAAATGACATGGAATTCACTTACAAATAACATGTATTTAAATTGGATTTGCAAATGAACAATTTTACCTTAATTTTAATTCTTTCATTTGTCATTCTTGGATTTGAGTTTTTTAAAAAAAACAAACTAAACCAAACATTAGAATTTGAATTTGCAAATAAATTTCACGAAATTTTAAAGAATTCATATATACCAAATACTATGTAAAGAAACTGTTTAGCTCCCAGTCAAAAAAAAAAGAAGCAGCTAAAATAACTAACAGTTAGTGTTTGCATGTGTTGTATATTAGCTATAATTTGATCTTCTTCTATAATTACCCCTAGAAATCAGCTAATTAGTTGATTGACATTGTATTTAGCTGTAAGAATATTTATTTCCTTAGATAGGCTTTGATTCCTTTCTTAAAGGATGTATATGTAGCTTCCATCTTTGAGAATGAGATGCATAATATTTTTTACAGAATTCTTTGTGTGTTCATGGTATCAGAGCAGGTTCAATTCTAAAAAAAGAACCTGTGATAATCAACCGTACTCTGAAGTCCATCGTATCTAAAAAATCTTTTTGTAAATCTGTTGTGAGAATGGCCATCACTACAAGTGAATTAACTGAATCAGTTCGAACACCAACACCACAAATTATTGTCCAATAGAACAATTCCATCTTTCCTACCAGCATCACTTAAGATGAGACCAACTTCTTAATATGGTCTCAACTCATAGAGATGGGGATTGGCACTCATAAAAAAGCTAGATATTTTACCGGAGAAGCGAAAAAGCTAGCACCAGGAGATCCTCTTCTCGAAACATGGATTACCGAAAATCATAAAGTGAAAAGTTGGCTGATTGACTCAATGAGTCCATCACTAATGTAGCGGTTCATTCATCTACCACAGCAAAGGATATATGGGAGGTTGTATCGAAAAACATTCTATGATGGATTAGATGAAACCTGTATCTTTGAATTAAATCAAAGATCTTTTTCGACCAAGCAAAATGGTCGACCATTATCGACATATTATAGCGAACTTGTTGCTATTTTCCAGGAAATTGATCACAGAACTACATCACAAGAGGGAATAGTTAAAGGAGTAGTTCATTTGCACACTCCAATGGCTAGGCTTTGAGTTCATATTTTTTTAAGTGGACTTGTTTCTAAGTTTGATCAGGTCTGTGGAGAAATCCTGAGAAAAGATCCAAAACTTGATTTGGAGAGTACATACGCATATGTCAGAAGAGAGTACCAGCAAAGACAAACAATGAAGGCTCCTACCCAATTTTTGAAAGTGTAGTTATGTTAACTAATCAAACTCGATAAGGACAATCATCTAGCTCTTCAAAGAATCACAATAACAAATCAAGTGGAAAGTCTAGTAATCTGGTTGTCACAACCCATTCTCGGGATCATGATCGGCGTACAAGACGAACTGTCTATGGGAGCCCAACTCATCTTGCATAAGCCTCAAAGTACAGAACTTCTACCCAAAAATCATATTCAAATTAAAAATAAAACCAAATAAAGGTTTAAACATCATTTGATATAACAAAACGTATATAATATCAATTATGGAAATAATTTCAAATTAAAAGCATTTGAAATAACGGAGACAATAACAAAAACAATAATAATCCATCCCACAGGAACACGGTGTGAAGCCTCTAACAAATCATACAAACGGGACTCGATCAAAAGGGCACTGACCGCAACGTCAGAATACTTCACTGAGCATCAGATGTCAAAGATCACAGTCCGCAAAAATCACCTGCACGATGATAATAAACAGGGACAAAACAAGGAAAGGGGGTCAAACTTAGTAAGGAACAACACTCCAGATTGCCTCATACGTGCCTCACAAAGACTGTTTTAAAAATGGTTCGAAAATACCACATGCATGTATAATCAACATATATATACATATATATACACGCTACATACGTAATAGCGATTCAAAAACCGTTTCAAAATCGTTCGCAATCAAAGCAAACAGAATACACGAAAACCTTCAGAAGCTAAACCAAAATCTTTTCAATATTTTCTTTAAAACTTATCAAAGCTAATGTGTTTCCAAACAAAGCAAAACCTTCCCAGAAAACATTTTATCTTATCGAAGGTTTCAAAATAAAACCCTTTTAAGGTTATACCAAAACTTCAGATCAAAAATCATAATTCTTTCAAACCGTTATCAAAGATTTCAGAAAGAAGCTAAAAAACTTTTCTAGTTTTCTATAAATTCCAAAGTCAATAGTTTGCCACGTAGGCATAACAAAAAATCCATTCAGATTTAAATCTGAGTCAAAACATATAA
>CAODLS013560250.1:0-12434 GCA_948243855.1 Flueggea neowawraea | reverse complement strand
TATAAATAGCATCTACGATATTGTTTAGCTCTTTCTCTTCCATACTGGTTTTGGATGGCAAGAACATAGTAGCCACATTCTTCTTGTGTTCTTATTTCTTTTATGTGTAGTTAATCTTTTTCTAGTCAAGGTTAAACTTCTTTGAATTGTGAGGATTAATGTGTTA
The DNA here is from genome assembly GCA_948243855.1 of Flueggea neowawraea. Classification (NCBI taxonomy): domain Eukaryota; kingdom Viridiplantae; phylum Streptophyta; class Magnoliopsida; order Malpighiales; family Phyllanthaceae; genus Flueggea; species Flueggea neowawraea. Next base: position 12,268 of record CAODLS013560250.1, on the reverse strand, counting down.
ATTGTTCTTGATTTATTCATGTATTTGTTTGATTCCTACTCTTGAATGTGTTGATATTTCTTTGTTGATTGATTTAATTCCAGCCGGTTAGGTTGATTGATGAAGTAGTATTTTGCCAGTTAGGTTGTAAATCCGTGATTGCAATCTGACAATTAGTGGTAACTTAGCTTAATTCAGGTGGAAACCTCGATTAGTGTTAAGGGAATTAAACAATTTAGTTTAAATGAATTGCGGCGTTCCGATTTCACTGGCTAGGGTAGGGTCTCTATATTGTGTATTGCTGCCGATAAACTAAATCATGTAGGGCGTCCCGATGGTTGTTTATTGGTAAGGGAAGTAGTTTGCAGGGCGTCCTGGGACTATCGAAATAGTGATTAGAGATTGGTTACTGAGTGCGTCACCTGTAACTATAACTTGCCTATGTGAATGATTGAGATTTATCTTTTGTTCCTGTGATCAATTCGAAAAGTGATACCGATACAATACCTTGACTAGGCCTTCATATTATTGATTTTCGTTTCTTTTAATTCTGCAATTGTTAACTGCTTTCTTTATTCAGTTTAAGTTTGTTGCTCACAAACTCTTTTTCAAACAATTTTATATTTTACTGTTTTGTTTTTGCAATTAGACTTAACTTTACTAGTCCCTGAAAATTCGACCATGCTCACTGCTGTATTTATATTATATTCTGATTAGGTAATTTAATTTTCTGATTTGTCACCCATCAGAGCCGCACATTGCAGAGTTGAAGCTGATGATCTTGGTACTGTTTCAAACAAAGCAAGGGTACAATCTGTCGATTCAAAGAAGAAAAAGAAAAGGGAAGATGACCTGGCTCGAAGAAGTCTTATTTAGATATGGAGGCAGCAGTAGATATCCTTATTGACAAGGGTAATGATGTGTTGAGGCAATTTGTTGACTGCTTTTTTATTGGAATGGAACTCAAGTGCTGTCCGCATGGAAGCTAAGTGTGTTCTCTATGGCCCATGGCCTCATGGAAAGCAGTCATTTAAAGAAACATTGTTGACATTGCTCTTGCAGAAAGTGAAAATCCTGCCTATATATGGTCAGAACATTGTTGAGTTCGCTGAACTGGTCACTTGGTTGCTGGGAAAAGGCCCTGAAAATAGTGGTTCAAGGCAACAAGGCACCGACCTTTTAGATTGTTGATTGACCCCTGAAGTAATTAGGTGCATTTTTGATGTGCTTCATTCTCAGAATGAACTTGTTGCTAATCACCCGAATTCACGCATTTATAATACTTTGAGTGGGCTTGTAGAATTTGATGGTTACTATCTTGAGAGTGAGCCTTGTGTTGCCTGCAGCTCTCTAGAGGCGCCATTTAGTAGGATGAAGTTAGAAAGCTTGAAATCTGAAACAAAGTTTACTGACAATCGCATCATCGTGAAGTGCACTGGAAGTTACAATGAATGTTCATGATTCTTGCAAGTCAAAATTAGTTAAAGTATTAAATCTTTTCTACAACAATCGACCATTTTCTGATTTGTCAGAGTTGAAAAATAATTGGTCCTTATGGAAGCATGCAAAGAGTTGTCATCTTGCATTCAACCAGAGTGAACTAAAAGTGGAATTTCCCATCCCAATAATTGCTTGCAACTTTATGATTGAGCTGGATTCTTTCTATGAAAATCTTCAGGCTTTATCCCTTGAACAATTGCAGTGTCCACGTTGCAGTCGTCCTGCCACAGATAAACATGGAATTTGCAGCAGTTGCCGTGAGAATGCATATCAGTGCAGGCAATGCCGCAACATAAATTATGAAAATATAGATTCTTTTCTGTGTGATGAATATGGGTACGGCAAATATGGTCGCTTTGAATTCAATTTCATGCACATTTGATAATATGGAGAATGATGAAGAGGGGATTGGCCGCCATAGAAGCAGAATCAAAAAATCCTCATAGAAGATACCAGCAGCTTTTGGGCTTCAAAAAGCCCCTTCTGAAGATTGTATCGAGCATTGGTGAAGATGAAATGGACTCAGAACAAAAAGATTCTGTCCAGCAAATGATGATCTCTCTTCTTGGACCTTCTTGCAAGATAAATCGAAAAATTGCTCTTCTTGTGATGCAGACTCTTGGAAACGGCAACGTAATGTTCGAACGGCAGCGTATTAAAATGTTTAAACTAAGACTTAAGTGATATGGTGCGTTGCAGGAACTCATTCTAAACGGTGCGTTGCGGAGAGGGACTTCAGTTGTTGTAGCCGTTGGAGTGACCGTTGGAAAAGCTGCTTAATTTTCTTAATTTCATATTGTAATTTCTTTTCAATTATTTTTTCATTCTGTTATTTCAATTAGAGCGTGAAGATCGGAAGGTTGTTACAGGTCTGTTACGGAGGGAATATATGTGAGGAAAGGATGAGTGTTTTTTTGTGCCAAGTATTGTTGAGTGTTGTTCTTCCTTTCTTCTTGTCATCTGTAATTCTCGTTATCAGTGGAAATGTTATCTTCTTCTTCCTAAATTCTTCTCTTCTTGTTCTTTTTCATTAAGCACGTATCAATTGGTATCAGAGATAGCGATTCTCAGACTGTGGGCATTGTAATGGCGGAAGGAACTAGATCTCAGGAGTTGAGCAGAGAACTCCTAGATATGATGAAAGAGTTTGAAAGGAAGCAGGAGTTGTGGAAGGTTGCTGCTGAAGAACGATCTGCCAAGTCTTTTACAGAGCTCAAGTCACTGATTGGAGGATTGAGTCTCCAAAACCAGGAGGTTTTAGCTAACAAAGGAAATCTAGAGGAATCAGCAGGTAAGATCCCTGATCGATGATTCAATTAATATGTTGGGCATCAAGCGTATGAGGATTCACTAGCAGATCTACGTAATTTGAAACAAACAAGCACTCTTCAGTCGTACATGGAAGAGTTTGATGAATTGTATGTGAGGGTAGAAGTGACAGAAACTCAGGCTTTGAGCTTCTTCCTTTCAGGTTTAATTGATGAACTCCAGATGCCTGCGCAAATGTTCAAACCACAAACGCTAGCAGATGCTTATTCATTAGCACGCCTACAGGAGGTGATGATGGAGGTAACTAAAAATAAGCCCAAACCAGCCTTTAAAGGATCACCTTCATATACACCACCATCTCATCCCATTCCAAAAAATACTAGCAGTTCATTCTATACCCAAACTTCAATAAGCTCTGTACCCAATTTCTCTCTAACCACACCTAAACTTCCTCAACCAAGCATCCTGTCACTACCTCAAACACTTCCAAAACCCAAACCTACTCCAGTAAAAGCCTAGAAATAGCAGAACCATTTTCAAACGAGATTTTGATGAACAGCGTGCTAAGGGTCTTTGTTTTTTGTGTGATGATAAATGTCTATGCTTTTGGTGTGACGAGAAATTCACACCCGGGCATCGATGCAAGAAGAAACAACTTATATTATGCAGGTGCAATATGAAACGGGAATGTGAATTTAAAGAAGAGTTGGAATCAGATGACATTGAGAACATTCATTTATCACTGAATGCTCTTATGGGAGGTGGTGACGTCAATGCTCTTATGGGAGGTGGTGATTTTCACACCATGACCTTCACAGGTACTTACCGAGATCATTCCTTGTTTGTGTTGATTGATTCTGGAACCACACACAAATTCCTTAATGCTAAGATGGCCAAGAGAGTGGATTATTCCTTACAGGAGATTAGTAGTGGGATGGCAACTGTAGCTAAAGGACAGGATTGGGGATGTAATGTTTTTTGTCCTGGTTTTAAGTGGAAAATGCAAGGCCAGGCATTTGTAACTGATGTTCCTTCAGAAAATTATGATTTAATCTTAGGCACGATGTGGCTATCATCTCTGGGAAATATTACATGGAACTTTACAACACTCCAGATGAGCTCTGTTTTGCAGGGACAGCTACATCAGTTGCAAGGAATTCTTAAACATCAGGATTATTCATTGCAAGGGAATGAGATGAAAATTACTAATCTTGAGGAAGAACTCACCCCTTGGCAGCAAGATGATTTAAAATCACTTTGTATCAATTACATGGAAAAAGCTATTCTTGTTCGGGAATCAGGTTGGCCAAAAAACGTAGCAATTTTTATTTCAATACTGGTCTTGTCCTTCTTGAATTATACTGGATTGACCATTGTTGGCTATGTTGTTGTTTTGCTCGGTATAGTTTCACTTTCGCCTTTCATAATTATGTCTTTGATTGCAATTCTTAAGATTCATCCTCATAGATGGACCAGTTTAGGCCAAAAGGGGGTGAAGAAAGATCAGAACTTGCATTTCAACACATTGTTTTGGAACTTGCATTTTTGGAACAATGTTAGTACATTAGCTGGTGAAGTGGATCAACCTCAGAAAACATTTCCAATTGCTTTACTCTCAGTTGTGATCTTCACTTATGTGTCTTACTTGATCCCTCCTTTCGAGGTTATCGGCGTTGTTTCTGTTGATCAGAGTGAATGGGAGTCGGAATTTCATGCAACAGCTTCTGAAATGATTGCAGGGGAATGGCTAAAGTACTGGATTGAAGTTGATGCAGTATTATCTGCAATTGGCTTATTTGAAGCACTTTATGGATTTTCTCCTCCCCTCCACATTCCTTACTGCCCTAAAGACTCTAATGTCGAGGCTGTGGATAGATTATTAGCGGAAAAGGGAAGATTGGGTGCAGCTGCTTAAATCTCATTTATCAAAGGCTCAGCAACGAATGAAGATTCAGGCTGATGAACACTGATCAGAGAGGGAATTCAGATTGGGGATTCAGTGTGTCTAAACTTACAGGCCTATAAGCAGCTCAGTGTTCCAGGGGAAAATCAAAAGCTGCAAGCTCCGTACTATGATCCATTTCTCATCACTGATCACATAGGGAAGGATCCCTCTCCAGCTGATACTTCATGGGAGTATGCTAATGACATGAGAACCAGATTTCCTTCCTTCTTCCTTGAGGACAAGGAAGCTTAAGAGGAGGGTATTGATGCAGACTCTTGGAAACGACAACGTAATGTTGGAACAGTAGCGTATTGAAATGGTTCAACTGAGACTTTAAGTGATACGGTGCGTTGCAGGAACTCATTCTAAATGGTGCATTGCAGAGAGGGACTTCAGTTATTGTAGCCGTTGGAGTGACCGTTGGAAAAGCTGCTTAATTTTCTTAATTTCATGTTGTAATTTCTTTTCAATTATTTTTTCATTCTGTTATTTCAATTAGAGCGTGAAGATTACAAGGTTGTTACAAATCTGTTACGGAAGGAATATATGTGAGGAAAGGATGAGTGGGTTTTTTTTGTGCCAAGTATTGTTGAGTGTTGTTCTTCCTTTCTTCTTGTCATCTGTAATTCTCGTTATCAGTGGAAATGTTATCTTCTTCTTCCTAAATTCTTCTCTTCTTGTTCTTTTTCATTAAGCATGTATCATCTTGGCATCTTATATGGTCAGAAGTGCAAAGCTGCTGTTGATTCTGTCAGTAAAAGTGTTCAGACACTTTAGGGACTTCGTCATGTTTTGATGAGTTACTTGCACCAGAAACATTCAGATGATGGAGCATCAAGATTTGTTGTTTCTAGGTCCCCAAATAATTGCTATGGCTGTGCAATGACTTTTGTGACACAATGTTTAGATATATTGCAGGTGCTGTCAAAGTGTCCCAATTCGAAGAAACTACTTGTTGCTTCCGGCATTTTATGTGAGTTGTTTGAAAATAACATTCATCAAGGCCCTAACAGTGCTCGTGTCCAAGCTAGAGCAGTTCTTTGTGCTTTCTCTGAAGGTGACATTAATGCAATGACCGAATTGAACAACTTGATAAAGAAGAAAGTCATGTATTTCCTTGGAACACCATCGCTCTATGGATGTTGCCTTGGCTACTCGTGAGGACTTATTATTGCTTTCAGAAGTGTGTTCCCTTGCTGATGAGTTCTGGGAATCTGGATTAAGATTTGGTTTTCAGCTGTTATTTTCATCCATTAAATTGGGAACCAAACATCCTGCAATAGCAGAGCATATTATTCTGCCGTCTGAGAATTATATCTCAAGCATGTGCTTCTCTGAAACCTGATGCAGGGGATAAAGACCAAGGCACAGGAAAATCTACTTCCACACCACAGCTGAAAGATGAAAACGAAAATAAATCTGGATCTTTAAGTGGTCTTGTGAGTAGTAATAAGATTGTGCCAGAATCATTGGCGAAGAGTTAGGAGTCCTCCAATAAGACTCAAGATATTCAATTACTCAGTTATTCAGAATGGGAGAGAGGAGCACCTTATCTTGATTTTGTTAGAAGGCAGTACAAGGTGTCTCAAGTTGTCAAAGGTGCTGGCGAGAGATCTCGTACTCATAGACATGAGTACATGGCTCTAAAATATGCTTTTAGATGGAAACGTTATGCTTGTAAGACAAGAAGGGTGACTTGACAGCTTTTGAGCTGGGATCATAGGTGATAGAACTTGTTCTTCGTGCTTGTTCCCAATCTATCAGATCAGAAATGTGCATGCTTCTTAATCTACTATGTGCTCATAGTTCATCAAGATGATGTAGGTTGTTAAACTTACTCATGGGTTTGCTACCAGCAACGGTTGTTGTGGGTGAAAGTGCAGCAGAATATTTTGAAGGGTAAAATCTACCTCGGTTCCTGAGGTTTGATCATAGCTCTCGTGTGGTCTCTCAGGTTTCAAAATTAACTGTTTCGATCCCTCGCTCTTAACTTCATTTCTTTTTTCAAACAAGAAACATGAAAAGACAAAATTATCCTCCATTTTTAAATCAATTTAGTTCAACAAACCACTCAACCCTTCTCTCTTACTTGCCTCTCATCAACGTCCCTCCCACTACCGTCTCTCTCTCTCTCTCTCTCTCTCTCTCTCTCTCTCTCTCTCTTCCTTCTACTCCCTCACTTGTCACTAGATCTACTCCCTCTCTTGTCACAGCCAATAAAACCAAGCCAGTTTAGGTTGCACCCAAACAAACCCAAACTCCTATCCCCTAATTCTCTCCACACTCCACACCCATTTTCACAGCTTCATAAACCCACCCACTTCTCCTCCTCACCCTCAAACCCTAACCCACTCTCACTCATCACCGTTGCAATCTCTCCTTTACTTCCTTGTTCAACTAGGTATCTCTCTCTTTGCAATTATTCTGGAATTGGTGAAAGAGATTCTTGAAAAGATTTATTTTTTTTTTATTTTTTTGTTCGAAATGTCCAATTCAAGAACGCTTTATATGCTTCCTTGCAAGAGAGGAGCACGTGGAGGAGAGTTTGTTTTTGTAGGAGAAGAAGAACCCATTCGTACTGCCACCACTACCACCGAGCCTCTTCTCAAGAAGCAGTGTCTTGAATCTATCTCCGTCACTGCTACCGGATCCTCTACAACCACGGTGTCGAGATTGAGAGAGGCAAGAGGCGTCAGGATTGAGAAAGGAAGGAGGTGTTAACAGAGAGAAAGAGATCGGGATTGAGAGACCTCAGGATGTTGTTCAATTTCAGTGGTCCTGGGGCTTCTTGGTTTGCTTAAAGGGTTTGTTTAAGAGGGTGGCGGCTTTCTGGGTTTGGAGTAGAGAGAGTGGTGGTTGTTTGGTGGTGGGAGTGGTTGAAGGGAGAGGAGGCCGACGGTTTTAGGTGTAGTGGTTCAATTTTTTGTCTTTCAATTTTTTAAGTTCTAAAAAATCCTTGATGTTGTTTTGATTCAACAAATGGCTTTCAGATAAGTTATTGCTTTGAGATGTGGGTTTTGATTCGACTAATGGATTTCAGATTAAATTGTTACTTTCAGATGTTGGGGGATCAATTTTTGTGCAGGGAGTTTTGCTGTTGGTGTTGTTAATGACTGGTTTTCAAGCTTAGAGGAGGAGGTGTTGGTGGTGGGGGATTGGTTGTTGTTGGTTCGGTGATGGTGTTGACTTTGTGGTGATTGGTTGTGGCTGATGTTGGTGGTGATTGGTGTCGTAGTGGTGATGATCAATGGTGGGTTTCTTTTGGTTCTTAAATGGTGGTTTTCAATGTTCTAATGGGAATGTGGGGTGGTGGGAATGGAATGGAATGAAAGAGATGAGAGAAATGGTATTTTTGTCATTAAGTTTTTAAAATTAGTAGGCCTTATGTGCTACATTAGATTTTCTGAATTGACACGTTATATTTGACTAACGGTGATGGAGCGAGGGATCGAAACGGCTAATTTTAAAACCTGAGAGACAACACAAGAGATGTGGTAAAACATCAAAGACCGCGGTAGATTTTACCCTATTTTGAATTGCTTTTCAAGATGATTGAGTCAGAAGATGCCCGTCTGTTCCTGACTGTGCGTGGATGTTTAACTACAGTATGTAAAGTAATTACCCAAGAAGTGACTAACGGTGAGTCTCTAGAAAGGAGTTTGCATATTGACATTTCACAGGGGTTCATTCTTCATAAGCTTATAGAATTACTTGGTAAATTTTTGGAGGTTCCCAATATCAGATCCAGGTATTCGCATTAGCTTGATTATTCATTGTAGTAATTAAAGTTTTAAAGAATTTCGTTTTGATATAGTTTGGTCGTGGGTACAGATTCATGCAAGAGAATTTACTTTACAATGTCCTTGAGGCTCCTTGAGGTTCTTATTGTCATAAGCGGGCTGATAGTGCAGAAGACAAAGTTGATAAGTGATGCAATCACCTTCTAAAAGATCTTTTAGATGGTCTTCTGCTTGAAAGCGGCGAAAACAAACGTCAATTTATCAGAGCCTGTATCTGGGGTCTCAAAAAACATGGGGAAGAGAGAAAAGGAAGAACTTGCCTGGTAAGTAGTATGACATTATCATCTATTTTATGCATCAAATTCGTTTTCCTTTTTTCTTTTTCTTTTTAATATCTACAATTTGAATGGAAGTGTGCCAGCATTTGACATGAACTCATCATCCGTTGGAGAAATAATTAAATATCCGAACCTATCAGTGCCATGTAAGATATGTGGTAAGGTTTACTGAGTAGATTTAAGTAATTTCTGATGCCATGAATTGCTTTTGTTTAAAGTTAAATTTTAAATTAAATTGTGTATAGAACAAGGGAAAGAAAAATTGTTTAATGTTATTGTGACTTTTGCTCAACTGCTTAATATCCATGTGAATTATCATTTTATTTGTCAGCATAGCTTGAGATAATCTAATATTGACCAAGTTCAATCGTCTTTTCAGTTTATCCTCGAGCAGCTCTGCAATTTGATTAGTCCGTCAAAACCAGAGTCGGTCCATCTATTAGTTCTGAACAAGGCACACTCTCAAGAAGAGTTTATCAGGGGATCAATGACTAAAAATCCGTATTCAAGTGCAGAGATCGGTCCTTTGATGGGTGACGTCAAGAATAAGATTTGCCATCAATTGGATCTCTTTTTTGGTCGATAAAAGCATATAGTATTCAAATAGACAAATCTCCATCACAAAGTACTACAAGGAGTAGCGGGATTTAAACCCCAATTAGCAAAACAACTGTTAGTTAAGCAAGATTTGGAAATCCAATCCGTTGGCTTATTGGCCAAGCGAGAGAGACTGAAAATCAACTGAACCCACATTTTGAGCAATGTTGAAGATATCTATCAAAGTAAACTCAATTTCCCAAGGGATGGAAACATCATGTCTTGAGAGAAAAGGAGGTAAAGCTTCCGCATCATATTGAAGAGAAATATCAGTGAGGGATTTTTTTTTCAATTCTGCAGTTTTGCTCATATTAGTAAGTCTGAGAAATATTAGTAATGGAAATTTTTTTTCAAGTCTTTTAGATTTATCTATATTAATAAATCAGTCATCTTATTTTTTTAAAAAAAGCACATTAGTATTTCACACGTATTTTTTATTAACGGCATTAAAAAAAACAAAATTAACTAATCACCCTCCTTAAAAATAAAAACCCATATATCCAATCCTCATTTTCTATTTTGATTTCTCTTTCTTCTCTCTCTCAACTCTTTGAACTTACCTATCAAACCCTAAACCTTCCCACACTCACCTCTCTTAAGGAAGTGCGTTGTCACTGTCATCTCCTCCTTTTGATCTCTCCTCCATCAAGCTCTAAACAAGCAAACCTTACACAGGTGTCGTTCTTCAATCTCTCCTCTCCGTAGCCAAAAAAAATCTCTCCTCTCACACCTTTCGATCTCTCTTCTCTTCTCTCTTGATCTCTTTTCTCATGTGATCTCTTCTCTCTCGTCTGTGACCTCTCTTTCTCGACTGTCTCGGAAGCTCGAAACAAGTACTAAAGATTCTGGGTTTGGTGTTTTTTTTTGCTTTCTTTTTCCCTAGAAAATGTTTTCTGGAGTTGAAGAGAAAGAGGGGAATAGGAAAATGGGTTATGAGATTTCTGATTCAAAAATTGATTTGTATTTGTGTTGCCTTATGCGGTGGTCGGAATAAAAATCGAGCCTGCAGTTTTTGGTTCTTTGGAAAAACTAGGAAGGATAAAGTGAAATAGAAACTAAAGGATATTTTTAGAAAGGTTTATAGCATCCTAAACCTAATTTTCAAAGTTCATTGGCAGTTCAAGACCGTCTTTAACACAAAGTTGTGGTTTAACTAAGAATGTGTACGTGTCATGTTTGGTGAACAAGGTCAAAATGAGAGTCATAAGCAGAAGCAATTTTCTATCTTGCTTGTGATTGTATTGCATTTCGTTTCTTTTGCTGGAAATATTATATCTCTTGATTTAAGCATTGCTCAAGTTTATGAACAAATCTGGAAGAAGTCAAGTAGTCACTCTTCTGCCATCACCAATTCTACCATGTTATCCTCTAGCACTGTGTCATCATCAAAAGATTGCCCGCCCATGACAGTAGCATACCGAGTCCGGGTTTCTAATACTATTTCTAATTGATAATTTTACTGCTTATTTGTATGAAGTTGTCTGTACTTATATGAAAATGCTCCAATATGGTGCTTGTGATTATTAATATAGCTGATATGAACCAATATTTGTGTATTTTTCTTGTGTAATTGTTTTACAAGATTAGATTGGAACGTGCACAGTTATTCTAAACTGTTTGAGCTCGTAGAAGCTGTTATAGCTTGAAAAATTACTGATTAATAGCTTTTCGTTTTGATGTAAATGTTAGGGGTTAGATGGTGAAGCTACTGAGCCTATGATCAAAGAATTGGAGGAAGATAGAGAAGAATCACAAGATCCTGAGATTGAGTTCGCTATAGCAGGTGCTGTTCGAGAATACGGTGATCTGGAAATTCGCTTAGGCATGATAAACGTTAGTAACTTGGCCTGTTATGCTGTAGAATTTTTCTTGAAATGGATGATTTTAATACCTGTTATAGCGGTGCTGTTCGAGAATATGGTGGTCTGGAAATTCGCTTAGGTATGATAAACGTTAGTAACTTGGCATGTTATGCTGTAGAATTTTTCCTGAAATGGGGTGATTTTAATACCTGTTTTGACTTGGGGTCTATAAATTTTGTTAGGATTTTTGTTTTCTTGTTCCTAGTTCAAATTTTAGGTGAAGAGTCATTTTACGGTGTTGTAGTTAGGTAAAAGTAATGAAAACTCCAGACTTGTATTGCAAGTTTCAGAATTTAGAAATTTGTGAATGTGCAAAATGAAAGGTTGATGATGAATTTAAGTTTGAGTCGTGCTTTAATTTTGCTTGATTTTTCTGCAACAGTATTTCTTTTCATTTGGATTAAGGGCGATTTCTTTGGACCTTAAAAATTTAATGGTGTTCTTTGAATAAATATGGATTAGAATTCAATTATCACCAAGTATTTGAGCTTCTGTGAGAATGAAATCTTATATTCCTACAGTTATGTTTTGAATTGCAATTCTTAAGGTGGGTAAAATGTCAAAACCAACTCTACACGGAGAAAAGAGATAAGACGGCCTTTTTCTTTTGGGTATTAAAAGTTGTTGCAAGTCTAAAATTGTAAACTTCAATTCTTAATAGTCAATAGATCAGACTTGACAGCAGTTGTTTCAGATGAGGGTATGGGAATTCATCTGGTTCTTGATGGATGGTGAATGTATCTGGAAGTTGATTTATCATAAGAATAAAGATTTTATAGATGGTTGTGAATTAGTCTATTTGCTATAAATGTTAGATTGTTTATGGTTGGTTTAGCAATTCCCTGGAATTTGTATGTAATATATACTGCTATTGTGTCACCGTGAGTGCTTGGCAGAGTCCACTTCCTGTAATCTCCTGTCTGTAACATTTTAAGGATTTATTAACTTGTTTACTTAGAAAATTAGTTAGCTGTTGTTTCGTTTGTGGTAATTTTGGGTTGTGCAAGAGAAGCATCTTGCCTATCATAAAGGAATCTG
>CAODLS013560219.1:0-11431 GCA_948243855.1 Flueggea neowawraea | reverse complement strand
TTGGATTTGATGCTTTGACTTTTGGACTTGCACAGCCAAACGGCTCTTTTTGGATTTAAAGATAAGTCTCCCCACTCACATGGATTGTTTCTTGAGCCATCACTATTCCAACCTTGTTAGAAATTTCTATTGGATTGTTGGATGAAAAAAAAGCCGTAAATGAAAAAAAAAAAAAGAAGGGACCCAACATCTCAGTCGATGACTATAGTTTGGTGGGATCACCTTTTCTCATTAATTCTGTGTTTTGTAGATTCAATAAATTAATCACAGAAAGAATAGCAAATCCCAGTTCTTTAGATCCTTCCTTGCAAAGCATGTGTTAATTCAAAGAAGCTTTTTTTTTATTATAATTATTTGTTGTAAGTAGCACCTTTGTTATCTTTATTCTTTCTAGTGTGTGACATGTTACCCCTTATAAACTTCCTTTTGGTCACTTTTTGTTCCAATAGTGCTTTTACAACCGACGACAACACAGAAGTTCTGAGTTTTTGCTACAGTATAGTGACACGTTTTAACACTGGAAATCTTCCATGCAAATACGTTGCATGATCACACCAAACTCTTGAGTCAAATTTCAGGATAACTAGGTTATGTTGAGATTATTATCGATAAAATTGTTGAAGAAGGAAAGTATTGTTGGAGTACAAAAAATAGGTTATTATCCCCTCAGTCCCCAACCAAAGAGAGAGAGAGAGAGAGAATACACCCCAAAAGTCAAAAAGAAAAAAGAATAAGAACAATCTCAAACAATAAAATTAAAAAAAAAATGTTATACGCAATACAGAGATAGCTAGATCATGTCCTTCCCTAAATAAATGACTTAACTAATCTTTTATTTTATTTAACTGAGAAAAGAACATATATGTGTTTGAAATAATTGAAAATCAGTGTCAATTGGCATGCTTTGCTGAGAGATCCATGAACTCAAGGGTGACTATATCACAAGACCTTTTAGGTACTTGTCTTTCATTCGAGATGATCCACTATCTTGGTTGAAGGTGATGGGGGCACATGGAGACTAAAAAGGTCATCTTCCTAGAAAAGGCTATACATTACAACCAAAAAGATAAAGAGATGAGAAAAAAAAGAAAGAGGATCAAAAGAAGAAAGTAAAGGAGAACAACCCACGCTTCATGTCTCTACTGAGATTATTATTGCATTTTACAAACTCCCATAATTATTATTTTCATTACTTTTCCTAGTAGAAGAATAATGGAATCACAATGAGAAAGAGAACGTAGGAATTATCTTTTGTAATGGCCTGTAGCAAAAGAACAATTTCAAGCACAAGCACATACAACAGAAGCCAAACCAAAGGCACCGCAACTTCTCTGTGAGAGAGAAGCTAACTTTTTTTAGGAAGTGACAAATATTCACTAGAATTCCATAACTATATATCTGTCTTTTTCTTGTTTGGCTTATCTTCATTAAGGCTGAAAGCTTTTCATTATTAGCATCTCCTTGGCTCTTGTAGTCTTGTGTTTATTCTTGGTGTTTGTACGTTTCCACGTGAGTTTAAGTGCATGAAAAATCACTCTGTCTTCTTCATTTAGATTTTCCAATCACATCAAAATTAACCTTGATCAATTGCCAAGAAGTTTCTTGTTCACTTGATGACATTCCACTGAAAACAATGAAGTGTTTGTTTTATTTGAATGGATAACATATAAAAACAATCAGACTAAAATTGGTAAATTAAAACTTTTACACATGAAATTGTAAAGAGAATAATATACTTTTCTCAAGTTATAATTGAATATCTACCATGCATATTTAATCAATATAAAGAAAAAGAAACTTTTCATTTGATTTTGTTTTTCCAAATCATTTAATGAATATCACTCTAAAAAAGTTGTTGAATATGTGATAAATATGATTTTTTTTTTCAATGCACCAAAACAAACATTAAACACTCAACCCCTTAATTTTAGAAATGACTACAATTCAAACAAATATCAACCGACAGGTATCGTTACTGCTTAGTTTAATCTACATAATGCACATTTTGTCATACTAAAAAAAGGAGAGAGATTTTGGAGTGTTTATTTGAGATATATTTAATATAAATAGATTTTATAAATAAATTATATAATAAAAAAGTAAAAAAGAATGTCACATCTTTTTAAACGTGAATAATAATATGCTAAATGTAACATATCTTAAACAAACACCCAAATATATATATCAACTAAATTCTAATGGAAATGGAGAGTAGATTACTTGAAACTGAAGAATTAGTGGTACCCCTCATGAGAAATTTTTTTTATGGTGAATAAAAACAATGAATGTTTTAGTCAAGATTCTTCTGCCAGATTGTACAACCCTAATACATTGCCTCTATGTGGAGGGCAAAACTCCACGTCAGGATATCTTGAAAGCAATAAAATCTGTGTATGAGTCACATAAAAGATAAATTTATATCGATATTCTTGTTTGGGGTTGATGTAAGGGTGTGATGCTGAGAGTTCAACTATTCAACTAGCCTTCAGTTGGGTATTATGTACTATACTACTGATCGCGACGCCGTGCTTTAATGTTAAATACGCTCCCATATAGGCTTTTTTTACGTGATCTTTGCTCCCTTTCTCTTTATTTAATTTTTTGAATTATCTAAAAAAAAAGAAAAATCTCTTTTTTACCGAACCCGAAACTTATTGCTTCTAACATTATCCCCGTTTGTACTTTGGAATCTTTCTGATGAATTTCTGATGTATGTGTTGAAAAAAAAAATTGCTTGAAAGATCTTGAAAAAAAAACTTCTAATTGATTATCTCCATTCCTATTTCGTTTAAACAGCTATTTCCAAACGGTAAGATTGATTGCCACCAAGATTTGTACATAATTTTGAAAAGCTACATTTGTTCCCCAGCATGAATGACCCCTATATATATAGGCTATATACTTTTAGGTTAGCATAAACTTTTTTTTTTTAAAAAAAAATGTTGGATGACTTCTCTATTGTTTAAAATTTTCCTCAACATGCTGTGTAGACCTTAATAGTGTTTTAATGTATACTCCTCAAATGCCACTTTGAGGAACTTTTTAAATAATTATTATGAGTAAATTAGACATTTTATTTTAATTGATAAAAAAATAGGATTTGAATATTCGACTTCTTGTTGTTGGAATTGATTCTAGTACTAATAATTTACAAGTATATTGGTAAATATGTGAATTAATTGGTTTATTAGAAACATGGATGGGTGTTTATTCATTGCAATTAGATGTGGAAAACCTGCCAAAACAAGTTGTAATAATTAGGCATGGTACTGTATTCATCGCCATGTTGGCCGTAGCCAACAACCACACACAGCTACAGAACCTTTTGTCAAGAGGATTTTGATGCGTTTGTTGAATTTGATAAACTACATATGCTTGTTTTGTTGAAGAGCTGTTCCAGACATAGACATGTTCTAAATAACTATTTGGCTTCATCAGAGTATCCCTTATATTTGTCTATGTATTAGTAATTCCTAGATGAGAACAAAAGAAGAAAAACGAAGGCATGAAAGGATGCTATCAACTTGATAACACAAGAGACATTTGGGTTCAATCAGTACATACTTCCAAGAGAAAACAATGATATATGCGCACAGAGCTGAATTAATAATTATATGGTCAGAGGGCCCTTTGAGACGAGACAAGTTAAGAATATTATTATGCATTGGATCATCTTATTTCATTCGGAATTCTATGTGACCCCAATTTACCTGCGCCCTCATCACTTCCTATCTATCCACTCATTTCATTAGCAATATGATTTCTCTAATTATGATGACTTAATATATCGATTGAGAGATATGATATGATGAAGAGACATCACAATTATTTCTTAAGTATAGTTCTGTATATAGATTTACTATAAAGCTACCAATTTCAGATATATATTAGTTAGTTTTTTAATTAATTTAATTGAGATATACAATTTTTGAATTAATTTAATTGAGATATACAAAAAAAATATCAGAAATAAAAAACAACGACAACAAGATAACAAATTATTTCCATATGTGAATCCAACTTCTTTGAATGATGTTAGAGATAGGTTAGATTATAATATTTATCACAATTAGTAATTATTAAGATATATGTTAATTTTTATGTCTATAAGAATCCATAAATATAGATTCCTCCCTGTAATCAATGGGTAAAAGTAAAATTAATGAATTTGATCTTTCTTTAGTAGACATAGAAATATTTGTTGAACCACGTAAAAAAAATTTGTGTTGTTTTCTCTTATATATTTACTTTGAGAAGTAAAGTAATACCTGATCTGAAGTAGAAAAATGAGTGGAATAATCAATAATTACTGTGATAATTAAATATTCATAATTTGTTTTTCTTACATGAAGTAAATTACCTATATATCGTGAACTTTTGTCCCATAAAAGTTTCTTAAGTTATAGTTGTTATAGTTCCTAATCAATATATAAGCCATAATTAGCATCAATAATTGATAATAGGAAAATCCATTTTAATTCATTTGTCATACTCAGCTTTATTTGGTTTACATTACATGAGAAATTGCCTTCAAAAGAAAGCTTTCAGACGCAGCATTCTCGAGTCCACTAGTACTGCGACATTTGCAACTCCTTTTCTTACATTATCATTGCTACTTTGCAAGTCGATCGAGTGTGGAGTACCACCCTTCGACTCTGAAATAAGAGGCTTTTCCAAAATAAAGATGTTTTCAGTCGATGACTTGGTTTTCAAGAGTTTTTTGCATTCTGTTTTTCTTCTCAGATATAAATTTAAGAGCTTGACCATGTCCGGATTGACGTCAACACACCATTTTCACGTGGGATCAATTGTAACCTTGACAGTGCCCCTTTTCGATGTCAATGCCTCGTAGTATGATGAAAACACCTAATTCGCTTCTTTGAGGACTTAGCCTTAATAAAACATTCTTACTTATCAAAAAAAGTACTAAAATTTTTGAAGGAGAAGTTCGTTTTAGCTGAAACATTACATCTAAACAATATTTTACAACTTATCATCAAGATTGAAGTTAGTGGAATGTATAAAAAGTGGATAAAGAATAGTATAAGACTCCAGTTAGAAGCATTTACGTCAGAATTTAATTAAAACATATATGTGACAATAAAGTATTGTAATAAATTTAGCAAATAAAAAGAAAAAGAGAAGCCAAACCTGGCTATATATGTTAACAGGAAAACTGTAAATCAAGTAAAAATATATATATATATATATATATATATATATATAAATGAATATTGAATTACTTATCAAAAAATGATTATTGAATTAGTAATTGAAAAGATAAGTGAAACATAGATTTGGCTGCGTCTTCATAACGACATAGAATTGAACTTCGTTGTGAAGGAACATTAAATGGTAAATGTAAGCAACACGTATGAAAAGCTTAGTATTAAAGTCAAATAATGAAAGGGATTATACAAATTTTAGAGAGGAAAAAGATATGGAGTATTCCAGTTCGTGATTGCTAAACAAGTATCAGGCACCAACGTGCTAAGTAACCTTACAAGTACAGAAAAAGGGGCCTCCCTTAAATATATCCCCACTATGTGCGACTTTCTTTTTGTTATTTTTTTTCTTTCCGCTAAATGTAATTCAAGTTTATTAAAAACGAAAAAAGGGTCAGCTTTAACATTGTTCTACCAAGATAAATCAAATAGAAAGGAATTATTAGCTTAATTTTGAATGGAGAAAACTTACCAAAATATAAAAAGCTCTGATTTCATTGATTTATTTGATTTAAATTATTCTTGTAATAAGCCCCTATTCCTTTTGTACTCGATAGAATACTGAAAAGAAGGGTTTTCTTTATTAATATTATCTCTATGGGTGATGCAAAAACCGCATAGTTTTGGAGTACGAAAATGACAAGGGAAACTTCTGAAAACAGAAGAAGATGGCAAGAGGTAAAGGCTTTACACAGTGCAAGTTTTGGTATGAAGCACGACTTCGTGCCATTTTCTTGCTTGAGTTTCAACCGACCAAAAGAAACACCAACCCAACTTCTAATGTTTGTTGGCTCAATATATATCCTCCTGATGCTGACAATTAGACTTCAGGTGAAGTAGGTCCTTTCAATTGTATCAACCCATTTGTGGACCCTCTTTACTTGGAGTGCGTCTACTGGTTATTTTTGTCTCTATGTTCTCAAAACTCTGTGCCAAAACAAAAACCTAGCTAGATGATTCCTTTAAATGCATATGCCCTCACCCAACTAATAAGTTTCCTTATCACAACATTGTGTATCATGTCATGACCCAATTGTTTGTGGAGAAGTTGAGTAAAATATTTAATTTTATAAAACACATAAAAGTTCTCATCATTCATTAACAGTAAGTTATATTTGATTTGTTGATGACATTTCCGAACCAAGTATATTTTTTTATAAGCTAATGTTCTATGATGGAATTATTATGTTTAATAATTATTTTTTAAATTTCAAATTTAAGTAAGGTTTCCATTTAGAGGTCATACCACACATTCTACCTTTGGTTATGTATCACTGAACAGTCAACGTAAATTATGACCAATTTGACCAAATATGGTCACAAGTGTGGATATTATCTCTTTTTTTTTTTGTACAAATACAAAAGATCCATATCCTTACATGTTTGCATGGAAATTCATAATATTAATACAAGTAACCATACCCCGACTATATAAAATTACATATATACTTCTCAAAGGTTGGGCGGGCCTCGACAAGGATGTTTTCCTCTCTTGGGACATCAGTGGTGCTCTGAGGTGTATTAGGAATGTAGAGTTACGAAACTGCATCCTGTTTTATCCTTGATTGTGTCGTTGGAGCCTATTCTTAACAGCTTGGTTGTAAAATCTGTCTTTGCCCGTCCTGTTTCATCCAACTTTTGTGTTGCATGGCGTGCCTATTCAACCTCAACGAATAAAAAAACGAAGTTTTAGTAGTTCTTTAGGGGTGTTCTCGCCCTTTTTGTTTTTTTTTTTTTGTGTTCTAGTGCGTGAAGGGTTCTTAAGGGTGGGGCTGAGATGTGCAATGTTATCAAACTGCCCCCCTATTTTGCCGCAAGTGTTTGGTTTTGCTGGTTCTATTTAATTTTTGACTCTTCATGTATTATCATGTTAAGCATTTGCATTGTCGGTCTTTGTTGACTTCGGTTTTGATGATGATGTGCACAAAACATCTATGAAAGGAGTGTAGAGGTGCAGAATCTATTATTTCAACCATTAAGCACGTAGAGGAGGTGATTTAAGCCACAACGCACGTTGATTGATTCAAAACTGGCTTTTAAATGTGGACATTAAGTAAAGCACGTAGACCTAAATGGCATTGTAGACAATGAGCATCAGACTTTGCTCTAAGCTTGCAAACAAGGCTCCAAAGCACGTAGATGAGAGGCAAATACTTTTTGGAGCTGATCTTGCTTATCTACACATGTAGAGGTGTCCTACGCACATAGTCGAGAGCTCAGCTTGATAAGGAGAAACTGTGCAATGGCAGAGGCACGTTGGTTAGCAGCTTAAAGCATGTAGATGAGTTGTCACGACCCGTTTTTTGGACCGTGACCGGCGTACGAGGTGAACCATCTATGGAAACCCGGCCCATCTCGCACAAGCATCAGAGATTCAAAAACTCTACCTATTCATTTATTTTATTAAAAATATTTTTATAAAATCATTTATGAGAAAATCATATAGAAAGATATGAAAATAATGTATTCCAAATATATCAAAATATAGCATATGTGAAATCATATACAAAATGATCTAATCGCAAATGTACCAAAAGTCAAAACATGTAGACCCCGTAACCCAACAGCATTCCGGTGCAGAGATCTAAAACAAAAGAAGTAGCTCGGGCAAGAAGGTGCTACTAACCAAAAATATCGGTGCCTCACTCGACGGAGATGCCAAAAGATTGTCGAGTCGAAGTCAACCTGTAATCATAGAAACAAGAGAAACACAGAGAAACAAAGGGGTCAAATCCAGTGAGGAACAACACTCCAAATTGCTTCATACGTGCCTCACAAAGAATGGTTTGAAAACCATTTGGAAACTATCACATGCATATATATATATATATATATATATACCATACATACATAGTACAGTTCGAAAAGAATCGTTTCAAAAACATTTACACCAAGGCAAACACATGCACTTTTGCAAAATGATACTACTAGTATCATATTCAAAATAGAGTATACGTAACATGGGAACAAATAAAAGCATGGTGTGATATGTACCGCTCTACCACCATATAATGATTGTGGACTTTGCCACTAATCCGAGAACAGATCATGTGCCGAGCCGGGGCAACATGGCTATCGTCAACCCCGATAGCTGAGTCATATCAAGCATTGGTGTAGCAAATGATACGTATCCCGCAGCGAAGGTGTCCCATAATCAAAAACCATAATTTATCCAAAATAGAGCAGGCAATTCAGAGTCAAAAATAGATGGAAAACATATATATAATTATATACGTAAATTTTTCAAAAACAAAGAGGTGAATATTTATTCACATAATCAAACTATTTAATTAACCAATCCTTAGATTAGTCAGGCTTCAAATACGTGTTATAGACATCAAAAACATAAACAGTTTCGAGACACAACCTATGTGTTTGAAGCTGTCATCCACTCACCTGGATGTCCAAAGCTCTAGGTATCGGTAGCATTGTCTGATGGCTGATCTCGCTGACAGACACACGAAGCTGAAACAAATATTTCAGGAACAAAAACATATCAGAAACAATGTAGCTGAAACACTGGTGCTGTAGCTGTACCATAATGCCTGCACATGCAAATGCAGACTCGGACACTCAAACGAGGACCAAAAACCCATTTCGGTGGAAGATCTAACACTCTCAAACCAAAAATCAAAATCTATGTAAAATTATAATTTGGTCCCAAACTTTATAAAATTACACTTTAGTCCCTATGACATCGAAAATTAACAATTAATTCCAAAACTTTTAGAATTTATAAATAAATCCTTTAAATTATTCAAATTACAAATAAAACTCCAATTATTCAAAATTGTAAAGTTACCCAATATTTTTCAAAATTACAAATCTAGTACATATTTTTCCAAAATTACAAATCTGCCATCCGAGCAAAATATCAGTTGAGCCCCTCAATTAAAATTAAAAAAATGATATTTTACACTTTAGTCCCTGCGGCACAAAAGTCTATTAAAAAATGCCACAAAACTCGATTCAAGCGGAACCCAATGTTCGTAGTCATTCCAACCCACTCTAAACAGTCCCAGAAATCCAAATTCATCATTGGTTTCCATCAAAACCACCTAAAATCATCCAAACCGAAAATTCAATTTTCGAATCAAAATAAACCTATAATAAAAATTATCAATTTCTCACATTTCAAGCTAAATCCATGTTCTCCCATGATCCTCATACTTAAATCTATCAAGAACAACTTCAAATCAGGCCACAAATTCACACAAAACCGAACCCTAGCTCCATTGAAACCCATTTTCGTTCAAACACAATTTCAACCAAAAATATGATTAAAATGTAGCCAAAAATCAAAAATAATTGATGAACTTACCTCAAATTTGATGGAACAATGATCTGAGGGCAAGAGAGAGTGATTTCAGACCAGACTTTAGTGAAAATCTAAAAAAAATGGAAGAGAAAGACAGAGTGTCGGGTTTAATATAAAGAATTTTCCCCAAGTGAAACGACGTCGTTTCAATTTGGTGCCAACTGCCACTCACACGAACGACAGGTGGAAGGAACAGACGACCAGGCGCCACGACACATCATTCGACGGTTCCGCGTGAACGCACACCCATTTTGCTCTCCTCAACCCAGTCAACAACGCCAAATGACACGCCGCTTAGATCCAACGCCGAAGACTCTGATGAATGACCTGTAGCACGTTCATGGTTTCTGTTTTTTCTTCTGATTTTTTCTTCCAATTTCCACTTAATATATCAACTTTAATCACTGCAAAAACCTCATTAATCATCAAATTAACATCTTAAACATAAAATTAACTCTTCAATCACTAAAATAAAATTTCAAATAACTACCCAATTTATCCAAAATAATTATCCAAAAATAATTATTCAAAATAATTATTTCAAATAATTATTCCAACTATAATTATCCAAAAATACTTATAAAATATATATATATATATATGGGGTATTACAAAGATAGACTCAAGAGTCACTGGAGATCAGGAAAACCCCTTATACACAGTCAAAGAACGTACTGAGGACAAGATTCCTTCTGAGGGAGAATGCGTAGAGGAGAATGTTGATGCTGAAATGTTTGATGTGCCAGGATCTGAGCTTGATGTACCACTTGCAGAAGAGAGTAGTCGGTCAGAAGTGCAACTGGGCTAGCAGCAAACTGCCTCTGAGGTACCGGTGGTTGAGGAACAACCTAGCACTGAGGTGTCAGTGGTAGAACCAACAAATGCACCTGAAGAATCAGCGGTAGAGAATCAACCTAGAGCTGAGGACCCTCCTCCGATGCCCTCTGAGCAAAAATCAGAGGAGCAACCATCCAAACGTCCTTCATCTTCTTAGTGTAGATCCAGCATCTACAACGACTTACATGAGCTAAAGAAAATGAGAACAATTTATGTGGCGGTTTGGAGCTCACAATTTTCACGCTACCTCCTCATCCTCTAAGTTTGATTCAACTAACTCGAGTGATTCTTCATAATTTGAGTTCCATTTCCTCCACCTCCACCTATTTCAGACCCTGGTATGAGTCTCAACCCAGCAGACATTGCCTGCGAACAAACTCATCACAAAAAGCATCAAGGCGCTGGAAAAATTGTTAGCAGAAGAGCGAGCCAAATTGGCCAGCATGCCTCCAATTCCAGAAGTCATTGAACTATCCGATGATGATGATGATGATCCAGACTCTATTTTTGATCTATTGAATTGCACTTTTTTGGTCCGATAAACTCTTGGCGAGGCTGCACCATCATTATCTAAGTAAGACAGGGCATCAGTTCTTTCTCGAGTGGTGAAAGAACTCAAGAATCAAGAGTCTCGGCCTCCAACCTCACATCAGTGATTCTCCATCTCCAGGATCCACATTGTTCTTCATACATACATCTTGCACTTCACATCTCATTTGTGCTTCAAGTTTCTATGTGTATATCTGATATGTGTATATGTTATCTGTTAATACAATGGATATTCTCTCCATTTTTGTGCTCTCTAATTATGATTTTATATTTTTTTATTATAACAAAAAGGGGGAGAAAATGTGTAGGATAACAAGACTTTGATTGTTCTGATATATGATATAATTTTATTAAAAATTGTGTACTAACATTCGGACAAGGCTTAATAAACCTTGATCAAATTGGTTTTAGTAAGTTAATAATAGTTGCATTGATTGACGGGGAGTGAACTCTTTCAATGTTTTGTTATCATCAAAAAAGGGGAGAATGTTGAATTAGTTTT
>CAODLS013560176.1:0-10110 GCA_948243855.1 Flueggea neowawraea | reverse complement strand
GGAAGGGGTAACTGTTGTATCAACCCAGAAGCAATGCTCGAACTTTACTTACTGACACCTCAAGCATCGGTGGACAAACTCACTAATGTCCTTCTTCATCCCTGTCCACCAATAGGACTCTCAAAGATCCCGATACATCTTAACGTACCCTGGGTGTATAGAATATGTGGAGTTGTGACCCTCCATCATAATCTCCTCACGTAACTCATCAAAAGATGGTACGCACAATCTCAGTCCAAAGTAAAGGACTCTAGAGTCATCCGTACTGAACCCCGGTACTCTAGATGATCTAACTTTATCGATCCAATTATGCATCTCAAAATCCTCCTTTTGAGCCTCTAGGATCAGATCTAGCAAAATAGGTCTTGCTTCGACATGGCCAAGCAAAGCACCTGAATCATCAAACTGTAACTCAACTCCAGACTCCATCAAACACTGCCATTCAGACAATGTAGGATGTCTTTCCACAGAGATATGAGCTAAGCTACCTACTGACTTCCTACTCAAAGCATCAGCTACAACGTTAGCCTTGTCAGGATGATATGATATAGTACAATCATAATCCTTTAGCAACTCTAGCCACCGTCATTGCCTCGGATTTAGGTCTCGCTGCCCAATCATGTACTTTAGACACTTATGATCTGTAAAGATCTCAAAAGTCTCTCCATATAGATAATGCCTCCAGATCTTGCGCGCGAACACTACTGTCGCTAACTCCAAGTCATGCGTTGGGTAATTCTGTTCATGCCTCTGAAGTTGTCTTGATGCATATGCAATTACTTTCCCATGTTGCATCAATACACAACCTAGGCCAACTCTCGATGCATCACAATACACCACAAAGCCTCCAAAACCCGACGGTAACACAACACTGGCACACTCGTCAAATACTTCTTCAGTATTTGGAAAACATCCTCACACCTATCAGACCATACAAATTTAACTCCCTTTTGTGTCAACTGTGTCATAGGAGATTTAATCCTCGAGAAATCTTGGATAAACCTCCTATAATGCCCAACTAACCCAAGGAAACTCCAAATCTCTGTAGCAGTCTTAGGTCTCTCCCAATGGAGTACTGTCCTACTTTCTTAAGGACTACCATAATGCCCTCTCTTGACACTACGTGTCCCAATAATGCCACTTGTTCAAGCCAAAACTCGCACTTCGAGAATTTAGCATACAACTGATGCTCTCTCAAAGTATGCAAGATTGACCTTAAGTGGTCCCCATGCTCCTCCCTAATCATCGAGTATATTAGAATGTCATCGATGAAGACAATCACGAACCGATACAAATACGGTCTGAACACTTTGTTCATCAAATCCATAAATGACGCTGGTGCATTAGTCAAACCAAATGACATCACTAGGAATTTACAGTGACCATATCTAGTTCGGAATGATGTCTTAGGAATGTACTCACCTCTAATCCTCAACTGATGATATCCCGACCTCAAGTCGATCTCAAAAAACCACTGTGCACCCTGCAACTGGTCGAACAAATCATCTCTCCTTGAAAGTGGATATCGGTTCTTCACCATTACCTTATTCAACTGTCGATAGTCGATGCATATGCAAAACCTCCCATCCTTTTTCTTTCCAAACAAGGCCGGCCCACCCCAAGGTGAAACGCTCGATCGAACAAACCCCTTGTCCAACAACTCTCTCAGTCGAGTCTCCAACTCCTTCAACTCAGTTGGAATCATCCGATACGGTGGAATCGATATCAGATCAGTACCAGGCTGTACCTCTGTGGCAAACTCAATCTCTCGATCAGGCGAAAGTCCTGGTAATTCCTCTAGAAATACATTAGAAAAGTCTCGTACCACAGGTACGTCTCCAACTCTCAACTCCGATCCCTCAGACTTAGTCAAAACGAAAGCTAAATACGCACCACATTCTTAACGAATAATCCTTTTGGCTCTGAGTGCTGACACGTTTCCCCTTACAACACTGTCTCACTCACCCTGATAACAGAACTCAGTCTGACCAGGCGGTCGAAATATACTCTCTTAGCAAAACCATCCAGGCTTGCATGCCAATTGAAAAGCCAATCCATGCCTAATATGACATCAAACTCTCCCACGTCTAGCAAAATGAGATCAGCCTTCAAATCATGCTCATCTGTGGCAATCACACAAGCTTAGACCCCATATTCGGTCAACATCTTGCTACCCAGAGGTGATAAACCTCTAATAGCCTATCCAACTGATGCAATACTAAC
The DNA here is from genome assembly GCA_948243855.1 of Flueggea neowawraea. Lineage (NCBI taxonomy): Eukaryota > Viridiplantae > Streptophyta > Magnoliopsida > Malpighiales > Phyllanthaceae > Flueggea > Flueggea neowawraea. Next base: position 7,887 of record CAODLS013560176.1, on the reverse strand, counting down.
CCATCTCGTTCAGCAAACGGTGGGGTGATAAATGAATGCGATGCTCCAGTATCAAATAAGACATATGCTGGAGTACCAGATATAGAAAGCGTACCAGTAACTGCGGCATTGGAGGTCTGAGCCTCCTGACGGGTGAGATGGTATACTCGAGCCTGTCCCTTGAAGCACTGCTCTTGGCTGTTCGGTCTCTACCACTTCCCTGACCACCCTGGCTCTAGCTCTAGGAGCCCCTACCAGCTCCTCTGCCTGCACCGCTGCTCGCTGTCCCTGAGTCTCCTGCAATGGACTGTCCTGCATGAGCATCGTACCCCTTTTTATTGGACACTCTGCTACCTTGTGACCCAGTTGATTACAATAGAAGCAGTTGTCTGTAGCTCTATGGTATACTATCGTCTGCCTCCTCTTGTATATCACACAAGATGGGATCGTACTCCCATAGCTTTATCCCCCACTCTGCCCAGCTCATTGTACCATATTGTGGCTATGAGTACTCTGAGATCTCTGTCCTCTAGACGAATGTCAGCATCCCTTCTCTGAGTGAGATCCTTGATCACGGCCATGCTGGCCTCCCGATACACCCTATGTCCTAGCCCTTTTGGGCTATCTCTGATGTCTCATATCCATATACTCCATCTCACTGGCAGACTATGTTATCTGCCACACAGTGGTCAAACTCAATATTTCTATCACCCTGCTAATAGTGGGTCGTAACCCATCCAAAAACTTCCTCGCCAACACCTCCTCTCCCAAGTTTGGAGAGGCGTGCATCTACTCAAGTCCTTAAACATGTCCTCATATTCTGTCACGGACATGCTCTGTCCTTGGGGAAGGACAGAAGTAATGAGCTTCTCCTTAAATCGGGCCCAACTGAAACCCTATTGAGCCTCAAGGCTCCTCCACCATCTGGCTGCTCGACCACTCAAGAGAAGTGCCCTGACTCTGACCCTCCTGGCATCATCAGTAATGCCCCGAGCGTTAAAAAGATGCTCCACCTCTAGAAATAAATCATATGGATCCTCCCCCATCACAATAGAGAATCTAGGAGGTTGTGGATTTATGAACCTATCCAGGATATCATCCCCCTTATTGTGTGGTGCAACGACAAGAGCATCAACTGCGACCTCCTTTGGCTTGGACGGCTGAGCTGGTAGCACTACTGGCAGAATTACCGCTGCCTCAACTGTCAAAACTGACTGATCAACTGTTGGCTGATCAACTGTCGACTGACCTAGCTGAGCTCTCTCTATCCATTCGAGAACTCTAGTCATACGCTCAAACATCTCCATCTGAGCGGTAATAAGCTGTTGGAGCTGAAATTACCACTGAGGCACTGCCATTGCAGCATCTGGCGCACTATATGAATCATCCAGATCCACAACAGAATGAGCAACAGGCTCAACAGGCACTCATCTAGGTCTACCTCGACCTCTACGTCTACCACGTGCCATATCCACATATACAGACAGACATAACATATATGCAAATGTCAGTATGCTACATGATCGCCACAGTACCAGACAGATATCAAAAGGGTATACAAAAGCAATTGGACTGACTCGATCAAAGATACATATGCTCCACACCAATTCCAACTATACCAATACCCTAGATTTATGAAACCTAGGCTTTGATACCACCTTTGGTATCATAGTACATAACTACTCAGACTTACGACACCTAGTCTCTGATACTGCCTGTTTCATTACCCATAATTGGGCCCATTATCGGCGTACGAGGCGGAACGTTTGTGGAAGCCCGATCCATCGCGCACAAACCTCTATGATCAAACATACTACCCGACTTACCCAAATATTTATCTAAAATGTTTATAAATGAAATAAAACCATATATATATATATACCAATAAATATATATATACATATATCGTATATCAAAATATCAGTGAAAATATAAAATCACCAGAGTAAACCCCAAAATACAAAGTGAAGCCTAATATCTCAACAGTAACCCATTGTGGAGCTCTATGACGTAGTAAAGTGGAGTCCCGAACGAGGGCACTCACAATAGCCAAAAGCGCCTCACTAGGTCGAGGCCATGACCGGCATACGGGGTGGACCGCCTATGAGAGTCTGGCACATCTCGCACAAGCCTCAGAGTTACATATAACTACCCATTCCTTCGTTTTTAGCCAATTTTATTAAATCAATTTTAAACCATTTATATAAGAAAAATATATAACTCATATAAACAATATCAAAATAAAACATCAAATAAGTGTGTAATAGTATAATATGTGAATACCTATCTCAAAATACAAAACATAAGAACCTGATAACCCACGGTATATCAGTGTGGAGCTCTAAGGAAAATAGGAGAGCCCGGACAAATGGGCGCCACTCACCAAAATGTAAAGACGCCTCACTAGGATGCAGAAGCTGAACATATGTCGACTTCGAGTCAACATGAAAATGTTAAAGAGTGAGTAAAACTCAGTGAGGAATAACTCTCCAAATCACCTCATGCGTGCATCATAGAGTTTGGTTTGAAAATAGTCAAAAATACCACCTGCAGTATATTTATATATATATGTATACCTACGTATACGTTCTACATATAATATTCTTTCAAAACAAGTTTTGAAATCCTTCGCAAATAGAGAAAATTGCATGCAACAGACATAATACAAAATATACATATATACAGAGTATATATAACAGATACGGATAGGAACCAGAACAAACAGAAACATAAGGGGAATTGGGCCACCCATCAGATCAAACAGAGCACGTGATCTGTCCGAACGCACAACTACCATATTACCCTGATAACTGGGTCTTCTCAGAGCATTGGTATACCAACAGCTACGTTGCCCTGTAGCTAGGTGTCTCGTATAGAGATAGTATACAAAGGGTGTACACACACACACACACACATATATATTTATACCAGATATCTTTCATATTCCACTTTTTTTATAATCACATAAGTCGGATTATTAATTAGCCAAACCATTATTATGTCATATTTCATAGATAAGTCGTACACATCAAAACAAAATAATTTTCAAAACACACAGCCTATGTTTCTGAACCTGCTATTCTCTCATCTGAGAGTCCAAGCAAAATCCACCAGTCAATCTCTGTCGATGGGCAGCTACTTGTGCTGGCAACCATAAGAAGCTGTACATATATAACCAAACAATTATCAAAATGTGGTACTGTGGCAATACCAAATGCATTATATGCAAATGCAAGTGTTGACCCTCGAAGTCGCCCAAAATATAATCCGAAAGTGAATCTGTCACTTTCGACCCAAAATTCAAAATTTACATAAAATTGCAGTTTGGTCCCCAACCAATGTAAAATTACGTTTTAGTTCCCGAAACCTGATAATTTACGAAACCATCCCCAAGGTACCCTGACATTACTAACTTGCATTCCATAAGTCAGAATCCCAAAATTCTACCCCTAACTCTAAGAAATCACAAATCAATATTTTTGACTCGTAAAATTACAAGTCACTCCCTAAAACTTCAATAATCACAATCTATCCCTCAACTCTTTAAAGTTTGCAATTCTATCTCCGGCATAAAGTAATTGCAGAAACGCCTTACTTCAGTTGTGTTAGAAAAATATTTTCAAAAATGTCAAATTTCGGTCCCCTCGATTTCTAAGGAAACCAGACACTCATTCCCACTCAAATTCATCCACTGAACAGAAATTTGAACAGATTTCACAAACAATCAATAGATTTTCTCAAATCACCAAAATTCGAACCAAACCTAGCTAACACAATAACTCATCAAATCTGTAGGTTCAAGGCTTGACGCATGTTCTTTAACCTCAATGAACTCTAATCTAACAACCCTTAGCATCCATTAACTCAGAATCATTCCAAAATTCTAACCCTAGACCTATTTGGACCAAAATGCATTTGATGGATTAATGCATGAAAGAGATCTTAAATCCAATACAGAAATGTAATATTACCTCTAAAAATGGTTATGGATGATGGACGAACGAAGCTCATAAATCCGAGATGATTTGAGAGAGTTTTGAGTGATTGAGAAGAGTTAAAAATGAAAAAATCGGGTTTGTTGAATGCTTTAAAGGCGTATGAAACATACCTCACGTACGTCAATCCATGTCTCATGTACGTTAGGGTACCCTTACGTACGTGTATGGACATCTCGCGTATGTTATCGGGGCTCAAAATCAAATTTCGACGCACCAGGCCCGACCTCACGTACGTCACTATTCATCTCACGTACGTGAATCATCATGGAAACCCAGATCACGTACGTGAATCATTGAAAACACGTATTCCGCAAAAACAGTGCCTTACATACGTTAGCCTAAAGCTTACGTACATTAGGCTATCCTAACGTACGTTATTCTTTTACCTTCGCACGTTAGATGCCTGATTTCTCCTTTCTTGACTTCTCTTGTCACCTAACTCGTCCAGAATCATTTCTAACACTCAACAACATCCAACCTAACATGATTTCATCATAAAAATCACACACCAATCACTGGCATTCCAAAAAGTCCTCCATGTCATATCGACACTATAGGGATCATAATTGGAAAGTACGAGATATTACAATGTGAGTCCAAAAGATGTCACCTGCGAACAAAGGTATAATATGAACACTAGAAGAAAAAGGGGTAAGATTCCCTAGTGAAGAAACAACATGTCAGACCATCTCATACTTGTCTCACAAAGACTGGTTTGAAAACTACCTTTCAAAATATCGCACACGTATATATATACCATATAGTATACACACTATATACATAGTATATTTTCCAAAATTTGTTTTACCAAAACGTTCGCATGCAGAACATTCACATGCATTCGGATAATATATACATATAGTTGTGCATTTATAATACGGGACCATGAAATATTTTCATATCCATATATCAGTGTGGACTCCGCCACCTAACTACTCAATAAATGTGTGTATCTGGCCTAGATACACGGTCACCCCATTCCCTGGTGACTAGGGCCATGACAAAGCATTGGTATACCAAAGGCTACTTCGACCCCGTAGCATAGGTGTCCACATGTCAAAGTGTTATATACATAGTATTCCACACACAATCATGCATCATCTTTTCCTTTATTCCATCATTTACAAAATACTCTTGTATATATATACCCATATAAAGTTTAGATTTTCCATGTCAAAATGTTGGTTAATAATAATCATATACCCAAATTATTAATTAACCCAATAATTATTAGTCCATATTTCATGTCAAGCCCGACATATCAAAAATAGCAAACTTAATTTTTTAAGACACAACCTATGTGTCTGAAGCTGCTGTTTCACTCACCTCGTATCCAGTCAAATATCGCTCGAGGGTGGCTGCTCCTGCTGGCGGGCACAAACATCGACATATCACAATTCCAAACGCGCACCGAACCTCCCTCGAGATTCGATGACACCTAAATCCTAGAATACGTCTGATTATCCTTAAGATGACATCAGATCTAGCTAGAAAGCTACAATATTCCTTGACAAAAATGAGCGGAATATTACATACTCCCCCTCAAATGAAATTCGTCCCCGAATTTCCAAGAACTAAGTTAGAGCTAACTAAATTAATACCACCTTTGCTATCAGAGTGCACTACCACTCTAGACATACGAATTTAGACCATTGAAAGAAAACCAACTCAGTAGTGTCCTCAACATACAACGAGTCTAAAGACCTAAAAATAATCCCAACCTCAGGATTTCATAGTCACATTATTGAGTATCAAACTCACTCGATCTCAATATGCAACATGATCAGATTATGCAATAAGGCATATGAAATCTACAAAATGCAACAGATACAAACAACGTACTGACCTACGGATCAGCTGAGTGGAATAACTACGGATATCTGCACTGCATCTCATCATCGGCCTCCCAAGTAGTCTCCTCTACAGAATGGTGCATCCAAATCACCTTCACCAAAAAAATTTCTTTGTTTCGGAGTCTCTTGACTTGTCGATCAACAATCCGGATTGGAGTCTCATCATAAGACAAGTCAGACCTTACCTCGACTAACTACAACACTAAAATATGCGATGGATCAGAGACATACTTCCTCAGAAGTGATACGCGAAACACCGAATGAACATAAGCAAACTGGGACGGAAGTGCCAGCTTATAAGCCATGGCCCCAACCCGATCGATGACCTCAAATGGACCAATGTATCTCGGGCTCAACTTTCCCTTCTTCCCAAATCTCATAATGTCCTTCATCGACAATACTTTGAGAAATACATGGTCACCAACCGCAAACTCCAAATGTTTACGCTTTGGATCAGCGTAACTCTTCTGACGACTATGAGCAGTCTAGATCCTCTGCTGGATCAACCTAACTTTCTCAGTAGTCTCCAAGATAAGATCTGGCCCCAGTGGCTTCCTCTCACCGGCTTCGGCCCAACACAGTGGAGATATACACTTTCGACCATACAACACCCCGAATGTTACGAGTTGTTGTATGCAAATTCTACTAAAGGTAAATGAGAATCCCAACACCCTGCAAAATCCACAGCGCACGCTCTTAACATATCATATAAGGTCTGAATCGTGTGCTCAGACTGACCATCAGTCCGCGGGTGAAAAGCGGTACTGAAATCCAATCGAGTACCTAACTCTTCTTGCAGTTTACACCAAAATTGCAATGTGAACTGAGGTCATCTATCAAACACAATAGAAATTGGCACACCATGTAGACATACAATCCTGTCAACATTTATCTTCACTAGGAGTGCCGCTCCATATGTCATCTTAATATGGAGAAAACGTGTTGACTTGGTCAATTGATCAACGATGACCCAGATGGAATCATAACCCGAAGATGTCCTCGGTAGCCCAACTACAAATTCCATGGTGATGCGATCCCACTTCCACTTTGGAAGGGATAACTGTTGCATCAACCCAGAAGGACGTTGATGCTCAAACTTTGCTTGCTGACACGTCAAGCATCGGCTGACAAACCCGTTGATGTCCTTCATCCCTGGCCACCAATAGGACTCTTGAAGATCCCGATACATCTTAACGTACCCTGGTGAACAGAATATGTGGAGTTGTGACCCTCAGTTATAATCTCCTCGCGTAACCCATCAGAATATGGTACGTACAATCTCATTTCAAACCAAAAGACTCTAGAATCATCCACAATGAACCCTGGCACACCAGATGATTTAACTTTATCGACCATATTCTGCATCTCGAAATCATCCTTTTGAGCTTCTCGGATCCGATCTAGCAAAATAGGTTGTGCCTCAACATGACCCAGCAAAGTCCCTGAATCATCAAACTGTAACTCAACTCCAAACTCCATCAGACGCTTCGATTCAGACACTGTAAGATGTCTTTCCACAGAGATATGAGCTAAGCTACCTACTGACTTCCTACTCAAAGCATTAGCTATGACATTAGTTGTCACGACCCGTTTTTGGACCGTGATCGGCGTACAAGATGGACTATCTGTGGAAGCCTAGCCCATCCCGTACAAGCCTCATAGTACTTAGAGATCCTACCCAATTATTCATTTTAATAATTATCCAATTTAACAAACATTCATATTTTATAAATTATAACCAAAGTATTATAAATCAAAATAATAAGAGTATAAATATATATACGTATACATTCTTTCAAATAATTATACAAACAAAACCAAATGGTGAAACCCAAATAGTGGAACCCAAACCCTCGGTGCAGAGCACCTAACCAAACATACCAACTCGAAACCCGATCAAAATGGTTATCACTACTACTCGAAGACTTCAATGAGCACAGAAGATTAATCACCTGAAAAATGTTAAGGGGAGGGGGTGAGAAAACTCAGTGAGGAATGACACTCCAGGATGCCTCTGGGACCTCACATAAACTGTTTTGAAAACATTTAGAAAACTT
>CAODLS013558994.1:0-15342 GCA_948243855.1 Flueggea neowawraea | reverse complement strand
TACAAAGGTGTCTAAAGGTAATCAAAGGTCTTCACAAAATCAATTTCAATGTACAAAAATATATACAACAATTAAGATAATTTTATAAAAAATTAGAGACTGTTTGTATAATTTTCGCAATACTATAGGGACAAATCAATTGTTTTAACACAAAGGCAGCAGCTAGGGTTTTGCAACCCTAGCCACCGCCCCATGAGCCGTGACGCGCTTGTCGCAGTTGTTCTTGCATGGCATAATTAGATTTTCTTGATTTTTTTTATAAAAATTCAATTTCTTATGAGAAGTTAATATCTTGAAAAAGAAAATGTCAATTTTCGTAGAAATAATTAAATTTCTCATAAATTTAAAAAAAATGATTTTTTTATTATACGTTTAACATTGGAGGTATTTTTTTTTTTATTTAGAAACTGGTAATGACATTTTTAAGATTGGATATTTTATTTTCCCATAAAACTATGATTTTCTCTTTATATTAAAATTGCATTGAATGTGTAGACATGCTCATTAATTTTTCATTTCATAGAATATTTAAATCCCTATATTCAGTAGCCAGTATAAACCCGCTAAAAAATTGTTAATGCGTCCAAGTTTTGTTTTGTTTTCTGATTGTGGTGCGTCCAAATTTTTGAGGTGAGATAGAAATTTGATATCCAAATGTAGCTGGGCATTTTCATGAGTTTTTATTTCAAACCATACTTGCCTCGAGAAATTGGGTATCTCATGGATAGTGGTGACATTGCGGCAAAACAATAATGGTGCCCTGGCCGATTTGGACTTGTTTATGAAATCAAAAGAAAATGGTCAGCCTAAAACTTCACACACCTACAGCCTTATAATTCATGCCTAAACCTTACACACCGAGCACATCATATATTATTATTATTATTTTGTCGAACATTTATTTTCTATATTAATTTAGTCCTTTTCTATCAATCAAATATCTCCTTGACAAAGTTTTAGTATTAGAGATTTATCAAAAAGAAAATGCTTCAATATTAGAGGTTAATGCTAAGATTCTAAATGCATTCTCAAATAAATAGAAATTTTCATGTAAATACGATTTATTTATCCCGTTGTTATCAACCTCAAGATTAAAGTTTTCGATAAAAAAAAAAACTAAAGAACAAAGCTTATAGAAGCAAAATAATGCACTACTATGTAATAGATTGTAAAAGAAAATGCCAACTAGAATCGCTTATGTTGAAAAACTTGATCCGTCTATGATGGTAATGGGTGGAATTTGAGTCCATTAGTTGTTTGATCAATTAATGAGCCCGACTAATTATTGGTAATTAGTTGTGAGTTTTCTGTATGGGTTAGGAAAACCCAACTAAAATCCACTCATCTTATATCAGTAGGAAACTCTAGTAGTAAGTAACTTACCTAATCAGAAACGAAGCAGAGAGAGTAAGAGTGAGCCAGAGAAAAAGAACGCACGTTCTTTCTTCTACAAGACAGCCACCACATTCTTCCTTCCCCACTCAGTACTACTCAAGATTAGTGGCATCTGCGAAATAGTCTAGTATTCTCGTCAATAACAATCCGATTATGGTCTACTCGAGAGACCAATATCAATTCGATCCTATTCCGCTGCTGCCATGCCCATTGCCTCGCTGTCCCCGAACCGGCTGTTGTGGTATTCGTCTCTAGACCGGTACATGTATTCCTTCAGCTTATAATATTAAAAAGCAAAATCATTTTTCTTCTTCACTAATCCAAGCGCAGTTTATCATCCTCTGTATTCTACCCGGCATGCCACTGCAACTATAATTGCCCACAAAAGAGTGATATTTTCTTATAGAAAGTGATTAGAATATGCTATTGGACTCTTGAAATGATGGAAAATATATCTTGTTACTCGTAGATTTTGTTGGAGCTGAGTCTGACCATGACGCTGCAGGACTAACACAGACCATTTTATTGCTTAAATTTTGCACCGATCGCCATTCCATCTTTTTCTGTGAGAGATCCATTCTCATTACATGAGGAATTTGTTTACAAGTAAGGAAAAAAATGCCCAACAGTCCTTCATTGTCTTCCACCAGTGAACATCGTTTCACATCAGCCAACTCTTCTGAAAATGTATTACCAACCACAATCATTTTTCTAGTACGAACATCAACTTTCTTTAGTTTCTTGTTTTCCGCAAAACAATAGCACTTTTCCTTGTAAAATACGGGATGACAATATGCCACACGCTGTTTCATCCGGTTTCCAATTTCAATACAATCCTACCTGTCTTCACCAAGTCTTGCCATGCCCAATGCAAATCCAAGACTTGCAACACCAACAACAAAGCAATTTGAAGATGTTGGGGGAGATGAAAGGGCATTGTAATAAATTCCTCCACACCCACATATGCAAGGATCTTTTTTCTCTCTTGTAAAGGGATTGAAGAAAAAAATATTCATATGTATCAGTTCCTCTAACATATTGAGATAAAAGCAACCATCCAAATCTTGAAAACCTAATACGTGCCCCTAATAATTCTGGGGTCTCCAAAGAAAAGTATGGTTGTAGGTTGCGTGGAAGAATTTACAGGTATAGTTCACTAATGTTACCAAATAGGGATATTTGTTGCATCCCAAATCAATTTTAGTTGTTGGAGGACGAACAATGGGACCCCAACTTTTGCAAACTGAACGAATGACACCAAGAACACCGAGATCTAATGTGAATATATGAGCTAAAATCAACTTTGATATATCAGACGGAAGTTGAGATAAGAATTCAATATTTTGTTCTTTGCCATCCGAATTTTCTTTTGATTCATCTTGGATATTTAATGTAACCATTCTTAACCCGTTGAAAAAAAATTTAAACTTTACGGAATTTCGAAACATAATGACTGAATAAGGAATAAGAATATGTTTTGCATGTAAAATAAAATCGCAGAATGATTTTGTTATTATGTCCGAGCGTAATTTGTTTTTTCAATAACTAAAATAACAGCAATCAACCAACATCATGTCAAAATTGTCAATACAACTCATGTAGTTGCCAGACAATACATAACTGATCAAAGGCAATCGCAAGTTAACAAAGAAATTTAAGGAGTAAGCCAATATAAAATACAAGTTTCACACATACTCCGGAAAAGATGCAAAAACTAAGATAATTTGCATGCGAAAGCTAAGATAATTTGCATGAATGTTAAGCAAAATTAGACAACATGTTATTGAACGCAAAAAGAAAAAAGAAAAGAAAGAGTGGGCAGTACCTGAAGGTATTAACCGAGAGAATTGTAGCCAAGTGGTGTTGAGTTATATTGCTAGTCACAATAGATGAGTTTCGGTTTATATAAACAGAAGATGGGTGAGAAATCCCAGTTGGAGTAGGATTTAGATTCCAATTTTCAAACCCAATATAAAAGAATCTTTATTTTATTGGGGAAATTACACAATTATACTGAAATAAAATATTAAATTGATTTTTGGGCCCAATTTAAATAGTTTTTGAGCAATAAAAACACGTTCAAAACTTTTTTAAAAAATTCTAAATTTATAAAATTTTCAAATATCTCCCATTGCCTCCAAATATTTTCATCTAGAATTTTTCAAAAAAAGTTTGAGTATTTTTTCATTGCTTCCAAATGTCTCCATCTAATATTTTTTAAAATAAATTTGAACATATTTTTATTTGTCAAAATTGAAATTATGTTGGTCTATTTGTCAAATTAAGTATTTTATTTAGAGCACCTAGTATAATTAACTCTATTTTATTTCTAAATAGGGACTTGAAAATTGAAATTGGATTCCGAATTCCATAAGGAATTAGGCACCTTTTTTTCTGAAAAAATGAATTCATAGCATTAAATTAGAAAATTGATGAAAAAATAAAAAATGGGACAAATGAAAGTGGAGGTACATTATATAATACAATAAGCTTATGAATGGGAGACAAATATAACAACTAGCCAACTTGGTGGGTTTAACAAAAAGGAGACAAATGGGTGTAAAACACAACCCAGTGCAACAATTACCCATTTCAATGGGTTAATAGAAAGTGGAAATCTCATGCATCATCTTTATAAAAAATATTTTACATTTAAAAACAAATTCTGATTCTATTTGTATTATCCTCTTAATTATTTTTAAAAAAATCAAAAGAAAGTTTATCACGTTTATTCTTGCTGTTTAGTTGAGCGATTTTAGGAGAGGGTTTGGGTCCCGTTTACTCCTCTTAATTACTTAAAAAAAAAAATCAAAAGGTAGTTTCATGTTTCGAACTCGTTGGTGAAAAGAATGAGAGCAACGGCGATGGAGGCGAAAAGGAAGTACTTGAATAAGATATTAAGATGAAGCCATTGTTGCAATTGGGCAGGCATCGTTTGGGTCAAGTACATGTTGGATCATATGCCTCAATTTATTTCTTTTCCAGTAAATCTTATATTCTTTCCCAATAAAAGATGAATTTGTTTTTGGTTACTGAGTGCTTGAAGACCCTTGCAAACACGAAGAGGAAGACGGAATATTCTTGGTTAAGAAATAATCATCAACACTGCACTCCAATCGATTCGTGCCGCCGCCGTCGAATAGCGGTCTTGAAGCCGGCGTTGTTTCCACCGCATGAAGTTTCGTCGCCGCCGTTTCTTAAAGTTGCCTAGAGCAAGACGTTTTTCCGTGGAAGAGGTGAACAGTGGCTGTTAGGTTCTTCAGATCTGTTTGTTTGTAGGGTTAATTTATTCTATTTGGTTGCAGAGAAAAGACATTCCAATTGGGTTTTCAAGTCTATATTATTCTAATTTTAATTGATTCCTTGATTATTTGAGTATTATTTATCTGATATTTATATTATCGTTTCAATTTATATAATATCTATCAGTGATTTATTGATATGTTATTAAGCGATTTTTTGGTTATGTCATTGTGTAATGTTTGTTATTATTTTAAAACGATTATATTGTAGTATTTTGTTGTGTTTATTGGACTATTATTTACTTGATATATATATATATATATAGGAAGTGAGAGAGAGAGGATATTTGACGTATATTAAGTGAATATTGTCTTCTAAAATAAATACGAATATGCGCGAGTATATATATACGTCTAATATTTCTCTTTCTTTCTCCCTCTCGCCTCTCTCCTTCTCCCTATATATATATATATATATATGACTGTGGGTTTTAGTTTCTATTACGATTTATTGGACTATTATTTATTATGTATAACTTCAAAGAACATTATCATTTTTTTAAAAGGATATTCAAAGGATATTGAGTTACTATTATTAACCACACGAATATAACTGCATATAAGACATTGAGAGATTAACGAAAAAAAAGGTGGTTTTAATAATTTAATTTTCTAGCATTATTATCAACGATACATATATAACAATTAATAAATAAAATATTATAATATTATTTATGGTATACTATGTATACATGCTTAGAAATTATATCCTTCAAATAATAAATCAATTATCGGCGAAATAATACAATAAATCCAAAAGACACAAATAAAACTAGAATTATTAATATCCAAAAAAAAATTACTATGAAGAACTAATTTTGAGAGAGGAAGGGAGAGACTAAATAATACAACAAATTCAAAAAACACAAATAAAATTAAAACTATTATATCCGAAAAAAATATACCATCAAGAACATACATATATATATATATATATTCTAATTTTATGGAGCAGACTTTTTAAATATTTCATTTTTTACCTCCAAATTTTTAGGAATCTGCTTGATATTTAGTTGTCACAATTGCGTTACTCTCCTTAATTGCAGTAGCTTTATAGTGCACGTTCCTTTTGTTTACATTTGCAAATAAAATTGCAATAGCATGTGTAATTGAAAGTGACCATTTAATGTGGGCAGAGCCCATATTTAGCCCCCTAAATTTATTTTAATTTTTACATAACAACCCATTCAACTTTTTAAAGTAGATTTAATAGCCCTTCAAAGTAATGCTGTTATTTTTACTAAACATGTCAGATTTTTCTATCATGGGTTGACGACATGGAACTCGTGACATAGATGCCAACAATATCAAAAAATAGCTGAACACATATCTAACCCTCTGAACTTTCATTCAACATCCATCCAACCCCTTGACCTTCATATTTCACCTATTAGTTCACTAAACTCTCTAAAACCTATGTTAAAAACATATTCAAATCAATTAAATCAAACTCTCCTCAACACAATCATGCCTTAAAGAAAGAAAATAAATAGTTTTTTTAATTCCATTCATTCCTAGAGTATAATTTTGCAACATTACAAGCGTTCATTAATGGACCAAAATGAAGCATAAACTTATTTGATATCTTTGAGCATTAATTCAAAAAAAAATAAAAATAAAGTAGTGTATCTAAGTATTAGCCAAAATGAAATAGCTCTTAATCAGCTTGAGTGTGTCCAACAAAATTTAAAGTATCTTAATAACATCAAAATGATCTAAACTCAAATAAGTAAGTTAATCCAATTGAAAAGATAGTCTAATTTCTTAAAATATATATCAATAATTACTTATCAAAACAAAAGCCAACAAGAATTAATTTTGTGTTTAGATCATTTTGATGTTATTAAGATACTTTAAATCATTTTGCGCAAAATTCAAACTGATTAAGAGCTATTTTATTTTGGTTAATACCTTAAATAGACTACTTTATTTTTATTTTTTTGGATTAATGCCCAACGATATCAAATAAGTTTATACTTCATTTTGGTCCACTAATGAATGCTTGTAATGTTGCAAAATTATATACTGAGAATGAATGGAATTAAAAAATATATATTTATGTTCTTTCTTTAAGGCATGATTGTGTTGATGAGAGTTTGATTTAATTGATTTGAAGGGGCTTTTGACATAAGGTTTAGAGAGCTCAGTGAGCTAAGTGGAATATGAAGTTCAGGGGTTTGGAAGGATGTTGAATGAAAGTTCAAGGGTTAGATACGTGTATCTGCCATTTTTTTGTATTGTTGGCATCCATGTCACGAGTTCCATGTCATCAACCCATGACTAAAAATCTGACATGTTCAAAAAAAATAACGGGGTTACATTGAAGGGGTTATTAAATCCGTTTTAAAAAGTTGATGGACTAATAGGTGAAAATTAAAGTTCAGTGGGCCAAAGAGTCGTTGGGTATAAGTTCAAGGGGCTAAATATAGGTTCTGCCATTATCCTTCTGATACGATCACGTGACATGAATACTACATATTTATTTAATGGGTTACATGAACACGACAAATTTATTAATCGTGTTAACACGACATGACATGATTATACAAGATTAAATAAAAGAGTCACAATATGATATGTTAAACCTTTTAACTTGTAACCCATATATGATACGATATGGCATGCTTAATTTATCTAACTCATTTAACAACATCAAATTAATACCAAACATAAAAGACTAAAAACATCATAATATATTTATTAACATACAAGTCCAAAAATTACTCTAATGAAATAAAAATATGCAAATAGAAACACGCTAATATATTCATCAACCATACAAGTCCAAAAAATATGACAATAAAAATATTATAAATTAAATTGGTATAAATGGGTCATAAACGGTTACGTGTTGACAAGTGCCACGTCTACATGTATTAAACAGGTTAATCGTGTCATAAACTTATTGACAGTCAACACATTTATGAACCAAATTCATTTAAGTTTGGCATGTTTATAACATGAACATGTTTATGCCAAATCGACTCTCTTCAGAGTGTGTCGTGTAATCTTGTCGTGTTAAAAAATTGTCACTCCTACTTTGAAAATAATAAAAATTTAAAGCAATTAACTACTTATATTTCAAAAAATTAGTTAGAACAATTATATTTTTCTTTTGGCTTAAAAAATGGAGACCAATGGTAACTAACTCTCTAAGGATGTATAATGGTTCAGATTTTAAACAATCTGATATAATATCATATTGACATTTTATTAAATTCTTTTTTATCAAACTATTTCTTTCCAATTATTTAAATTCTCATTGAACTCTATAATGGAACCAACAACAACTCCACTTGTTTATTTAATATTTTATAATATATATTTCATAAAATACATTTTTATCTCACATAAAAAATTAAATCTATTAATAAGTAAGAAATCATATATTCTACAAATTATTTGCATACAATTTATTTATTAAAAATACGTCAAAAAAATATTTTATTCAAATACTAAGAATTACATAATATATATTAAAAAATTAAAAATATATTATGCATAATAAAAAATACATAAAATAGCCATAAAAATACACTAATTTTTATCGTGAGACTCTCTAATAAGGTTCTATTTTTCAAAAAAGATGAAAAGTTATAAAATGAATTATGAAATAATGCAAAATTTCTAACTATTTATAGACAAAAAACCAATTAAAAAATTTAAAAAATTCAGCCATTACAATAATTGGAATTGCAACGGTCATAGATTGAAGTAACCATTGGCAACGGTTGCTGTATTCCATGATTTAATAATATTTAAAAAATGAAAAAAAAAATAAGTTAACAGACAGGTGGGGTTCGTTGTATCAGTGGCCCTCACCTTTTAGACGGTTTGAGGGTCTTCAGACCGTCCAATTCATTGGACCCCTCTAATGGTAGTTTCAGGAAATATCTAGTGGTTAACATTTTCAAGAAATTAATAAGTATATCGCATTGTTAATCCATTAAATTCTGACTTATTATACTATAGCTTAATACATAATTTACCCCTCAAACTTGTACTTTTTTTGTCACCCTAAATTTTTTGAGTGTTCAATTTACCCCTAAACTTATTAAAATCCTCTCAATTAAGAGGTTTTTCAATGTGTTTGAATCCCAGAATCCTCAAATTTACCTTCGAGTTATCACTCCTAAATATAGACGGTAAAAAAAGAATAAAAAGGAGTCTTGTAATAAACTCATGATGAATTAAGAAAAGTTAGTAAATTGTCCAGTTTAATTAAGTTTAGGGAGTAATTGACATAGTTTAAGTAAGTTCAGGGAGTAATTGAGACAATTTAAGCAAATTTAAGGGATAAGTTGAATGCTAAAAAAATTCATAGTGACAGTAGAAGAAACTGTGAAAGTTTGGGGGGTAAGTTATATATTAATCCTTATATTATCTATTTTGATAGTTAACATCTTATTATACTCTACTATAAAATATACAATCACTCCACCTATTTATTTCATTTATTTACAATATACAATTCATAATAAATATTCATTTCATATTTTCATATTTTGGAAAATAAAAAAATTATTAAATACTATTTAATAGACAAAGTTAGGTGTTAAATTATGTGAGATTAATTTGATATGATATATAATAGATATTATTTTTGTAATTTGGTGTTTAATATATTTCACAGCTAGATTTCGTTATTTTCATTTTTTGATAAGTATAAAAAACGTCATGCTTGTTTAAACTTTCTAAATGTTTGATTGAAATCGACTTGTATTCCTTTCTATCACTCCACTTTAAACACCCCAACAGAAAAGAAATAGGATTAATATTAAAAATAACATTAACTTTGAGGTATATATTAGATCTAATCTATTCTTTAAAAAATAGCTTAAAAATTCTTGTATCAAATCTAACCGACGGTTAATGTGCCGTCCATTTTTTCCCATTAAGTGCTGACATAGCGTCCTGATGTGGACACGGTGTTAGAACATCTCTAATGCTCTAGCCTATTTTGGGGTTGATGAGACTGTCATATCAGCAATTCAGATTATCATATCAGCAATTCACCAACCCCTAACTCAACAAATCATCTCTTGCTAATACACTAACCTCTCACTGGGACTCACAATCACTTCACTCATTATTTTATTTATTTTGTGGGTTAATATTTGAATTAAAAATGTTATTTTAGGAATTATAGTATATAAAATTTATTTTTAATTATTATTTAATTGAATATTTAAAATAGTAATTTTAGTAGAATAAAATTTAATGATTGATTGAATAAATATTTAAAATATAATTTAACTCAAAAATTAAAATTAAGCATTGAAAATACAATTTTATTAAATAAAAAATTACAATAATGTCTAAATATTAATAACAAAACATTAAAAATATTAGATTATAATTAGTACTAAAAATAATGAATAAGATTGATTTGAGAATCATAAAAATTGAAATTTTGAGATGATGAACGGTTAGAATTTGGATTTATATTTTGTCAAAATTAGGATTTTGAGAGGATGAACAATATAGAGAATTAAAGTTGTAAGAAAATAATTATGAGAGAAGAATGAGAATAATGAGTAAAAAAGAGTAGAAAATTAACCTATATTTATAAAAAAAACTGTTCGAAAAAAAAATTACAAAATATTTTACTGTTTCAATTTTTTGTTGCATTGAGAATTGTGAACACTGGCTGCCTGTTCACTTAGCGGCTAACACTGTTCATTAGGGGAAGGCTGTTAACACGGGCCGCTAGTGCAGGGCTTTGATGCCCTTAACATGTCATTTTACATGTCATCAAAAAAATTGTTTATGTGGCATGTCATGTGTGAGTGCCATGTGGACATTTTTATAATTAATAAAAATGACTTAAAACTTTAAGATTTATATCAAATTTATCTTATTCTTTGGAAACATTGCTGGTACATTCTCAAACTTTGTTGGTATAAAATTGGGTGGTACTATAATGAAGACTCTCAAAAAGAGTTTTCATTAAAAATTCAATTGGTTACTTAATTCTACGATAAATTAAATAACTATAACTGTTACTTAATTATTATTAAAATTATTTAATTTGAGTATTATTATTAAAATTACTTAATTTTAATTAGTTACTTAATTTTACGATAAATTAAATAATTATAACTGTTACTTAATTATTATTAAAATTACTTAATTTAAGTATTAATTATTTAATTTACTAAATAAATATTCACTAAAAATTTATTTTAAGAGTTATTATTACAGTATCACTCATATAAAATCTAACATTATTATCATTATACCACAAGTTTGTACCTTAAATGTTGACATTGACACAATGATGATATGACATTTTACAAGTCATTAAAGAAGATTTTGGTGATGATGTGACATATCACAAGTACATTTTGTAATAACCGTTCTTTTGATTCGGTCCAAGGTGTTATAAAAAATAGATCTTTTGATTCAGTCCAAGATGTTGTAATCCAATTTATTTGTGGTTTATAATCCTGATTAGGGTTTTGAGACGATTCTAAATGATAGGAATGAATCTAGATTGAGTTGGAATCAAATTTGGGAATTGAGCACGTGAGAAGGAGGATTTAGCATGGGCAACGCCCGTCAACCAAACAGTTTGAGCCCTGGCAATTGGCATGTGCTAGCATGCCCAACAACACAATTTACGAAGTTTCGAAAGAATGAACTAAAGTTGATATAAAAGGCAAAGTTTGGGAATATACGAGTAATACTTCTGAAAAAATAGGTTATGTTTGATACAAACCTCAAAAGTTTATATTAATTTTATTAATTAACCCTCATAGCCATATCAACATACCATATGTAAACGACACGTTGAAAATGAACGGTACATGCTGACAAAATGAAAATGAACGGTACATGCTGACAAAAATTAAAGTAATGGTACATGTTAACAGTTGAAAATGAACGGTACATGCTGACAAAAAATAAATAAACAGTACATTGACGGTAGGCTAAATATGATACAATACAAAGTTGACATATGGGAATTTTTAAGATATTTTTTAAAAATTAAAGTAGATCTAATATATTTCCAAAATTCAAGTAAATTTTTAGATAATAACCTAAAGAATATGTATTGCTTTCCATTCTCTTACAATCACTTTAAATAAACTTCCAAATTTTTTAAAAAATTATTTTCCCTTTTCGCTCACTTTTGTACCACATTTTCCCCTCTTTAATTTATTTATTCTCTCTTTCTTTAATTTCTTTGTTCTCTTTCTCCTCAAAACTCAAATCAGAAACATGGGCACATGTGGGTAGACAATAGATACAGACACTATTAGAACCCATTGGAGTTGTGACTTAAGTCCAAGGACATCTCCATCTCTATTCATTAACCTGTTCAAGAGATTAATGCATGTCATATTAGTAATTTATTAATTTTTTACTTATCATATTATATTTTTTTAATGGTTAACATCTTATTATACTTTATTATATGACCTATAATCACTTCATTTGTTATTTATTTTATTTACAACATACAAATAATAATAAATATATTTATATGACATAAATATTTTGTGAGTTAATATTTGAGTTAGAAATAATATTTAAAATATATCTATCATGAAAATTATTTAATTAAATTTTTAAAAAATAAAAATAAAATAAAATGGTAGATCGAATAAATATTTAAATTAAAAAAATATAGTTATTAATAAGAAGAAATTTGCATTAACCAAATAAAAATAAATTATGTATAATAGCAAATTACATAAATAATGCAGAATTTGCATTAAAAATAAATGACTCAACTTAAAAAGTTACATAAATAACGGAAAATATAACAATACATTGATTTCCATCTCGAATCTCCCCAATTGATTCCAAACATGTTCGACCAAATCTGATCAAAAGTGATGATGCACTTCGACTAGTAAGAAAAAAGAAGAAAAGAAAAAGAAAATATTAGATGACAAATAAAAAACAGAAAAGACAAAAAAAATAACAGAAAAAATATACATATATTTTAAATAGGTAGGATCTACTTAACCAATTTACCCTACTATTTGATGCGCCTCATCAAATGAAGCGCATCATTGACATGATAAATGGCAACTCGGTGATGTGGCGCTTGATGCAAAGTATTATGCATTAAGTGCACACTAGAGCTGCCCTAAGTTGATTTTAATTCTTAGCATAAGGAGTGAGTTCTAAAATCTCATCTTTGTTTGAGAAGCAAATGTCTCTCATAAACATGCATGAAATTGTAAAAATGTCAAGTGAAAGTTTCACAGTAACATTTTGCCATTTAATAAATCATGAAGATGGACCGATCACATTTTTTAAAGTCCAGGTTTAACCGGTGAAATTAATCTACTAAATGTGAGTATTACCTTTATTAATCCAAAATGACGTTTAGGTCATTTTCGAAACGAGAGCACTCCACATAAATTAGCAATTAAATCTCAATTGTACTAACTAGTCTCATATATTTAAATCCATTTACACTTGTTCTTGTTTATTTATACTCTTTTGTGATCAATTACTTCTTTTTATTTTCAAAATCAATTGAACTTCATGATTTCATTTACTTTTTGTCTTAGATTAGATCACATATGGTACTCGTCTTTGTAAGATTCGATACCCTCAGAATATTCTTAAGGTTAAAACTACTTTGAGATTGCGCTATCACCTGGCATCCTAAATATTTGTGTATTAATTTATGCATGTCATCTATTATTTTATTGTTATAAAAAATATTTAATTATGTTATAGGCTGCAAATAACTTGTCAAAAATCAATAGAGATGAATTTTTCCATGTTAGGAATCACAATATAGTAAAGCCATTTTCCATCAATAGAAATGAACTTTTTTTTTATTACTGAGCCATTTTCCCCCTCCTTTCAATTATATAGGAGCTCATTATCTCCAATTGAACAATAAACAATAAACTCATGCAGATTTATTTAGCACGTGCATTCAACACATTTATGCTATGATGATGACAATAATTTGTTCATTAATCTTTCCCAATTTTTTAATGGACTTACTGGATTCCTGCTTACCAAAAGAGACTCTTTTTTTTTTTTACAAGAAAAGAAGAACTGATAGATCAAACAACTTCAACAATTGCTTTCTGTTTCATCTCTTTTTGTACAAAACAAGTATACTTTGTCTTTCATGGTTCCAGTTATATAGTATATACCATACCAACCTCCACAAGAGCAGCATGTGGGATGTTCAGAGCTACCGGAGGCTCACGAGAATTTTTATCGAGAAAGCTATAGGTCATTATCAATAATTTTTTCAAGAGGTTTGAGCCATTGCGTACCACTAAATGTGGCTGACCAAGGAAATATGCAGTGCCGGATTCCCTAGCATCAACAAATTCTTTTAGCTCCTCGCTTACTGAATCCCGTAATTTAGGACTGTTGGCAGGCAGCATAAACTGGACCTTTTTCCTCGTCGCAGGACTTGGCTGAATTTCATCATTAGCCGCTGTGATGGACCCTATAGTTGCCTGGCTATCCTGTAAAGGAATCAGAGCATTTCCATCGGGCGAAGGCCTGCCAACAATGATCATTCTACCTTCAGGGGAAGACAGGGACTCAACATCATTTTCTTCAAGTGAAATGAATTCTCCAATGGAACGAATGGTCTGCTCCTCAAAATCGTCTGTGTCCCTAACATGATCACAATATCCAATGCATCGGTATATCTTATAATGCTTTGCACCAACTCGGCCAACAAGGTACCGCTGATTAGGGAGCACATAAGGCAGTGGTAAAGACTTAAAAGACACAAAGATCAGGACCTGATGGAATGCAGGTAGGTTGGCGATGAAATGTGAGAAGAAAGCGGGGATCCCTGTCACTATATCAGTATAGATTAAGCCAATTCCAGGTACTCTTGAAACTCCTAGCCCAGGGCTGAGATCAGGAAGCCATTCTGCGGATACCTTGTTTTGAAGATCAAACTCGTACTTTTTCTTTGTTCCATAATGCCATGATAGCATTACTGTGAATGATAAGGCCAAAAGGACAGCTAGGTACCAAGCTCCTTTATGAAAATTCAACATGCAAGATGACACATACACAGCCTCAATAAAGCCGAAGAACATCAGGAAACACCCAGAAACAAGCAAGCTCTTTTCCCAGTATAACGCAATCACAAGTGACATCAGGCATGTTGTAACTACCATTCCAGAAACAATTGCCAAACCTGTATCGATTAGAACTCCATATCAGATACAATCACAAGACAAGTTTCAGTGGGAAGAATTTTTCAACCCGTTAAAATTTCAGTTTAAATGAACAGAATCAGACTCCATATTCCATATTTATAGATTATGCATACTTCCAACAGATGGCTATTCATATTTTTGCATTAATCAAAGCCATCAGAATTTCCCAAACATTTAGAAATGAATAAGATTTTGAAGAGAGTATACCTGCTGCATTCGCAATTCTAGTTGGGTCATGGAAACCAATAGTAGTGGCCAGGCTGAGGAACATCAACAACCAGTTGACATCGGGGATGTAAACCTGCCCAGGTAACTTATCTGATGTATGAACAACTTTTACCCTGGGGAAGCAACCAAGTGCAAGGCACTGGTTTATAATGGAGAAGCTAGCTGTTATGGTTGCTTGGCTCCCAACGGCCGAGGCGAGCAGGGAAAAAAGTGTGAAGAAAGGACGAAGATGTTCTGGACTTACC
>CAODLS013558568.1:0-10100 GCA_948243855.1 Flueggea neowawraea | reverse complement strand
ATCTTCAGACACATTGACCGTGTCTCGAAACTGTATATATTTTTGTTATGTATGACAAATTTGAAATTGGACTAATGGCTAATAATAAATTGGTTATATGTTTAATCAGGATTTCGTTTGAATTGATATATATATATATATATTATATATATCTACTTTGATTTTGATGTTGTTATGCATGCCTTTGATTTCATACTATGTATTAGTATGTTTTGATTTTGATATGGGACTCCTCTGTTACGGGAGTAAAACGTGACCTTTGGCATACCAATGCTTTGAGAAAGCCCAGCTACCAGGGTTGTTGGTAGTCATGTGTTCTGATCCAACACATGATTTGCTATTGTGGCAGAGTCCACATCACTTTGTATTAGTGTTGGATACATACCTTTGTTTTAGTCCAATGTATTTGATATGAGTTTTGACTCAGAAAATTATGATTTGAATCTGAAAAAGGATTTTGAAGCCTATGTGCATGTTGGTTGCTTTGGTTGCGAACCTTTGCGAAATGAATTTTCGTAAAACTATTATTTATATAGTGTGTGTGTGTGTATATATATATATATATATATACTTATATATATTTGCTTGTGGTATTTTCAAACTGTTTTTAAAACAGTCTTTGTGAAGCAAGTATGAGGCAATCTAGAGTATTATTCCTCACTGGACCCTGACCCCCTTTTGTTTCTTTGTCTACTATGATTCTCTTATCACAAGTGCACAAACTTTTGACTTTGGCAACCCTTCTGCATCTTGACACCAGTGAGGCGTCTTTTGGTTAGTGATGCCCTTCTGTCTAGGCTCTTCTTTTGTTTTTGTTAGAGTTCCACATCGGGATGCTTTTGGGTTACAGGTTTTGCCATTTATATTTGATATTTTATACTTATGATATATTTTTTGATATATTCGTTATTCGATTTATGATATCTATTTTACTACTTATATTCTAAATAAATTTTTTTGTTGAACGTTTTAAGCAATAAAAAAACATTTTGGGTAGTATGTTATGATCTTTGAGGCTTGTACGAGACGAGTCGGGCTTTCATAGACGGTTCGTCTTGTACGCCGATCTCGGCCTGGTTTTGGGTCGGGACACTACCCTTCAAGCTTAACACCAAAGCTTGATTAAAAATGGATTCCCAAATTTAGAACACTATCACACACCAACCCAGTAGGCAAAATGCAAATCAAGGCTCAGTTGATATGCAAATCTCAAGAACAAATAGAGAGAGAAAGTCAAGAATCAAATTGCCAAAGCATGGACACTCTTTCAAAAATGTGTGTACCTTCCTTAGGACTGGGCGATTTTATATATATGCATTCTTCCAAAAGTAGCTGTTATGAGAGAATGGAAAATTTCTAATTTTTAATAATGTCACCCTTCACTACGTGCCTATGTCCTAAAGCCATCAGAGTTCTATGTGTTGTGTTCTTCCTTCTGCATGCATTGCTTTCCAGTAGCGACTGCTATGAATAATTTAGCTACTACGTGTTTTACTCTTCTTCTGTTTGCATATATGTTGAGCTCTGCGTGCTTAGACAGAACTTTTAACAAGCATTAATGATTTTGAAGATCACACCTTTGATTCTTCACGTGAATGTATCAGTAAATATTCAAATTCTCGAGGAGGGTATGATAGATTTGTCAGTATCTGATCTTATCCCTGTCTTTGTGCTTAGCATTAGTACTACATGCGTAGATAGATTTTCTGCAAAGATCCCGCCTTTACTCTTCTATGTGCATTGAACAAAGGATCTGCGTATCTCTGACCTACTTTGTGAGCCCTCTTCAATATTCATAGAATTGAACTCGAAATCCCACCTATGCACTTTAGGTAAACTTCTACGTGCGTAGATATTTTGTGCTTCCAGACCGAAATTCCTCTGCATCTCATCTTCATGTATTAAGCCCCTTATAAGTGCATAGAGATATTTTGAAGCTTTTTGTCTTTTGATACAAAGCTTCTACGTGCATTGCATGATCTTCTACATGTTTAGTATATAGACACCAAATGTTTTGCACATTTTCCTTTTGATCTATAGGCGTGAAACTCTACAAATGGCCAAAATCAGCTCCGAATGATGGCAAAAAGAATGGGGACCAATACTTATTCAAGGGGGCATCTTTTGGACACTTGTCCTAGGGTTTTGGGGGGACCAAAAAGGTTATAAATACACATCTTTCACATCATTTTGGGCATCTTTGGATCAAGAGATAACCACCACCAAAGCTTGAAGAGAGAGAGAGGATTCAAGAAGAGCAAGAGAGGGGGTTCCTTGAAGAGACCTATGGTCTTTGAAAGGAATCCCTGTCATCTTTTATTTTCCGATTCTCATTTTATTTTTGGTGTTGTTGGTTTTCTTTTAAGGTTAGTCTTTCAATTTCTTATTTTCTTTAAACAATGGTGGTGTAGATTTTGTGTTTGGATTTTGAGTTGTAAGTCTTAATGGATATTTTCTATATCTATGAATGGGTATTGATTTTTAGTGCTTTATTTTCTATATCTAAAGTTTCTCTTGAATGTGATTTATTGTTCATACTTAAAGAATGCCTTGGATTTAATTTAATGGCTTGTTTTGATTGATTATTGTTGAGCTTGATCACCTTGATGATAGTTTTGATAAACCTAGTTGAAGTATTGAGAGATGAAGGCTAAACGAGGTCTACAAGCATTAAGCTTGTATGGTTTTAGGATAGAAATATACATATGCCTACAAGATGTTCAATGAAATTCCTCAAGGAGCCTAATGTGCCTAACTTGACTAGATGAGGCCAAAAGGACCCTCCTAGGAAGTGTAGGTACAACTTGAGTGACCTCGAGAAAGGCATTGGGTTAGTCTTGTGGAGAAAACACTCAATCCCAAAAACCAATTTATTGCTTATAGTAAAAGGGAAGTCTTTGCTTGCATCTTAATTATCCGAATGCTTTTATTTAATTTGTCATTTTATTTTCATTTTTTTAAAATCATACCCTTCACAACTCAAAATCTCAATTTTTATCCCTTTCCTTTGATTTTCGATCATTAACTAATACATGTTCCCTGTAGATTCGACACCCGAGTAATACTTCAAGGGTTTTATTACTATAGTGATTCTAGTACGTTTGCTAGACACCGATCAGTCACTATTTGGAGGTTGAATCCAGAATGAGATTATTAAGGTTTAGATCAGTCTTGGGAGCTTCAATTTGTTGTGGACTCTCATTAGATTCCAAAACAACCTCAGATGCCTCATTAGTGATGAGCATAATTTGAATTCCTTTCTGACTTAACTCCACATGCCCTACTGCAGTTACCATATTCTCTTTTATAGTTGGGATTTCAAGCACATCCTTAATAGATTCATTTGCAACTTCCTCTGCAATATTCTCAATGACGTTCATTACTACACCCCAAGCAATTTCCTCTACCATACTCTCTACAATCGGAGCAGTTGTTGCCTTACCTTCCTTTTCATAGTCCACTAGAAGTTTAATGGTTGCATCCTCAACAATGCAATCAGTTGCACTTAAAAGATTCCCAACTGCAAAATTCTCAATACATTGACCAACTTTCGGATCATTAACATCAATAGTCACTTCATCTTTTTCCATGTCATCTTGTTTTACAACTTAGTTTCATCCACTTCAATCACCTCTGGATTTTCAGCTTTTTTTTTTCACTGCCTTTCTCCTCTCACTTAGTCCTCTCAATATCAAAATCTTCATCCATTAGTTCTCGATTGAGATCCTTCATAGCTTTTCTTGACATCTCAACTACTCATTCATTCTCAATTTATGTTGCAGATTTTCTTTTGCTTTGGTTGTCTTTGGAGGAACTGCAAAACTTGAAGAAATGACTTAGAACTTGAGCTGATTTAAGAACACAATCTGGAATTTCAACATCTTCAATTGCCTTCCCAATTCTGAGACTCTCTAAGCTTTTGAAACTTTCTTTCAACAAAATTGCCATCATTTCAAAGTTAGCTTCAATTGTTGCTTTGAACTCCAGAAATTCTTCTTCTACTTTTCTAAGTGTTCTTCCACCAACAGAACTTGAGCTTGTAAAACAATATCTTGTCCTTCCTCACTTTCAGCCTCTTGCCTCTTAGGCAATTTCCTTTTCTCTTCAGAATACTTTTTGACAAAGATCATCTCATATTTCTTTGGCTTTTTTAAAATATATAGCTAGAAAGGCACAATCTATGTGTCTGAAGATTCCATCCCAATCACCTGGGGATCCAAGTTGAATGTTCTAGTCACACACAATTGGTGGATAGTTAGTCAACACAATAAGTACACATAGCTAAAATCAGATATATCAAACATAGTCAAAATGTGATAACTGTGACAATCCTAAAAATATATGAAATGCAAATGTATGTCCCAAACCCAAATTGGCGCTGAAAATCCTATTACAAACTAATATCTAAAACTTTCGCCTCGAAAATCGAACGTTTTGTAAAATTACTATTTGGCGCCTCAACTTTTGCACAATAAATCAATCCCCAAAGTATTCAAAATTACATATCACCCTCAAACTCTTAAAAATTTGCAATCTAGTTCTTGCAACATAAAGTTATTCAAAAATGTCACAAATTCGTCCAAACCAAAACCCCTTGTTCCGAATCACTTAAATCATCACCCAATCATTTATATTTATGAAAATGGAAATGCTTAGTGTCTCTATTCGATAGCTGATATGGCATCTCAAATGTAATAAAAAAATTTAATTACATGAACCAATGTGTTTCAGTTATTTTTTTGTATTTTCCATCCAATTTCCACCATGATCAATACTTTCAAAGAAACCAAATTCCCATCAGAAAAATAAAGTTAGCACCATGCCATCAACTAAACGTATGTGCTTCAAATTTCTCGTAACAATTAAAAATCTGCAGCTACCATAGCATGTTTCATATCAGTCAGCAAAATGTCATCGTTTCGAACCCACAATCCTTGATCTCTTCTTCAAGAACCTCTTCAAGCCAATCTTTATGTACACCTATGTACCAAGACGATGAAACAAGTAGAATTCAGGAATCACTTTATAAATAGAATGAATATATGTTTCTTATTTCTCCATTTCAACACAATAAACCAAAAAATCCATCTAGCACAAACCTTTAATTTCAACACAACAAAATCAAATCATTAATTTCTATGACAAATTTCAAAGAACAACTTAAAAGAATAATTTATAATGAACAAGATTTGCAATATACATTTAGCAGGTCTATAGTAGCCAGTGACGGGATCTGTGGCCCATGCCAAAGACGCCGAAGAATTTTCTTTCTTCACCACCCTCTCTTCCACTTTCCTTACAATTCTGTCACTGAATCTCCCAAACACCATTGCCGATGTAGTGGCATAGCCCCGAAGAAGCGAGGAGAATAAAAGCTTGACATTAGAGAGAGAGAGAGAGAGAGATTTTATATTACAAGGAGGAGGTTGTGGTTGTGGAAGTGGTGGAACTGTAAAAGATGTTTTCTTAGAAGTGAAATTACAAGAAGAACCTTCCTGAAGTGCCAAAAACTCTATAGCGGCTCTCTTCTCTGGCAAGTTAAAGAAGGTGGTGATCTTTAATTTAATGCTTCTCATTTATTATATTTTCTGACTATCTACAGTAAAAAAAATAGTCACTTTAAATGCTTTAATGTTATTCCTTCGGCACCCTTTTGTTGGAACTTGTTTTCAATCGTCTTAGTTGTGTTGTTGAGAGTTGAGAGAAGAGAACAATGAACACAAGTAATTTAGAGTGGTCCTGTCAATTCTCAATGTTTACGTCTACTACCTAAGTTCCTCACCTATGATTTCTCAATTCACTATACGAAAATTGATTTCGGCTCAATCTAACAAGGTCAATACAACGAGATTGATTACAACTCACATCTCCAAAGCCTAACCCAAGGTTGATTCTGGCTCACACCTCTAAGGCCAACTCAAATTTGATTTCTCTCATAGCTCACACCTCTAAAGCCTTACAATGTTGTTTTCTATAGGCTAATAGCAAACCTAACACTAACTTAAAGTGTTTACAGAACCCTTACAAGGTTTACAAATGAGAAACAAAGTGGTGGGATTTTGGAATAAGAGATGAAGCAAAAACACCCACAACAAAGTTAATTTTTAAGCACCAAATGTGAAATTGTTATAGCAAGTAGTTAGGTGCTTATCTTTGTCTTTCAATACTCTATTTATAGTGTTTGAGACACCCTTGAAGTTGAATGTGTTTTTGGAATAGTATAGAGAGCCGTTGGAAATCAATCATGAAACATTTTTTATGTTAACAGCTTCCACTAGTCGACTACCCAAGTCACTAGTTGACTCATGGCTTCAGATTCACTTATTTGTTCCTCATTAGTCGATTCACCAAATTCATGGGTCGACTATCCAACTCACACATCTGTTATATGACCATTGTGCATCACGTGAATGTCATTTCTAGTCGATTTGACAATCATGATCTTCATGGATCGGCTCACCATCTTCACTAATTGACTCCCCACTTCATTAGTCGACTCATGGTCTTACCAGTCGACTACCAGGCTCTTTTGTCACTTCTGTTTGTCCACCATTCGACTCGCCACTTCTACTAGTCAACTACTCAAGGTCTAGAACATCTTTTCTTGACTTTTCTTTATCTTTATTGATAATGAATTTGTTTTCTTTCTCAAAGATAATCTTACTAAGTTTTGTACATTAATCAAAACATTGAATGAATCAAATGTGAACTACCCTTGGTTCAACAATCTCCCCATTTTTGATTGATGACAAAACTTAGGAAGAATTGAATTCTCCCAAGTTTGTACCTATCAAATTTTAGCACAAATTTGATTAAGGCATGAAGCCTTGTCTTGAGTGACATTGTTAGTCCAAAAAATCATATAGAAAATTTCTCTCCCCCTTTTTCTTTGCTTAAAATTCATTCTTTGTACCAATTTTGAAAACATTTCCCTTTATACTTTATAGCTTGATATCTTTTCTCCCATTGATTATGCGCATAAAAATTCATTCTTTCTTTCCTCTCTCCCCTTTTTTGACATCAATAAAAAAAAATGCAATTTTAAGGGTAGTAAATCTAAGCATAAACAAGATTAAGCTCCCCTATCGAAAACAATTATACATAGTTTAAAAAAAGTTCCTTTTCTCCTCTTTAGTAAAATAATTTGTGCATACATTAAAAAAATCTATTCTCCCCCTATTTGTTTCAATTTTATGTCCAATCCAAACAATTTCATAAATCATCAAATTTTCAAAAACTCATGCAAATATTAAAAGTCAACAAGCATAGCATGAAAATTAAAAGATTAAGGATTAGGATTACCTAATGTGTCGAAAGACACAAATTTGTCGATGGATCACCATCATCACTTGATGAAGAACTATCATCTCTTCTTTTCTTCTTCTTTTCAAGTGGTTTTTTTCTTGTCTCTTCCTCTTGACTCTATTGCATTCTTCTTCTTTTCCATCAAGTTTTTGTACTTCTTGAATTTCCTGCAGAAGAAAATCATTTCTTCATCATCTTCAACATCACTACTTGAACGTTCATCGCATTCGTCTTCTTGAAGATGAGAGCAAGCTTTTAAGGCCTTTCCATGCTTAGGTCTTCCACTTCTTGACCTTAGTACAATCTCATAATTTATGAGTGAGTCAACTAGAGCACTAAAATCCAATTAGTTCAAATCTTTAGGCTTCATAATGGCGGTGACCGTTGCATCTCATTCATGAGGCAAAGACGTCAAGATCTTCTTCACCTTCTCACTACTAGAGATTGGTATTCCAAGTGAGGCAAGACCATTTGTGATTTTAGAAAATCGGTCTCGCATACTAGTGATGCATTCTCTATCCTTCATGCCGAACAACTCATAATCATGTAACAACATATTGATATTTGTTTTCTTTACTTGAGTTGTACCTTCATGTGTAACTTCTAGCATCTCCCATATTTCCTTTGCATTTTCACAAGAAGAAATATGATTGAGCTCTTCTTGATTCAAAGCACAATACAAGATTGAGTAGCTTTGAAATTTATACTAATAGACTTTCAATCTTCATCTTTTAAATCTTTATATACCTTAGATGTGCCATCTTCATTCTTGAGAATTTTAGGACCAAGAACAATCACCTTCCAAAGCTCTATATCATATGCTTGAATAAAAATAGACATATTTTTCTTCCAAGAAATAAAATTAGAACCATCAAATAAATGAGGGATGTAAAGAGAAGCACCGGAAACACATGGACTAGGAGGACCAAAATCCATTTCTTTGATGCGGATCTTTACTCCAAGGATGTTAAGCCTTATTGAGTGGAGACCATTCTGATACCACTTGTTGGAACTTGTTTTCGATCTTCTTAGTCGTGTTGTTAAGAGTTGGGAGAAGAGAAAAGTGAACACAAGCAATTTAGATTGGTTCAGTCAATTCTCGATGCCTACGTTCAGTACCTAAGTTCCTCACTTAGGATTTCCCAATTCACTATACGAAGATTGATTCCAGCTTAATCCAACGAGGCCAATACAACGAGGTTGGTTGCAACTCGCACCTCTAAAGCCTAAGCCAAGGTTGATTCCGGCTCACACCTCTAAGGGAAACACAAGGTTGATTTCTCTCAAGGCTCACACCTCTAAAGCCCTTACAATGTTATTTTCTATAGGTTAACAACAAACCTGACACTGACTCAAAGTGTTTACAGAACCCTTACAAGGTTTACAAATGAGAAACAAAGTGGTGGGATTTTGGAATAAGAGATGAAGCAAAAATACCCATAACAAAGCTAATTTTTGAGCACCAAATGTGGAATTGTTATATCAAGGAGTTAAGTGCTTATCTCTTTCCTTCAAGACTCTATTTATAGTGTTTGAGAAACCATTGAAGTTGATTATGTTGTTGGAATAGTATAGAGAGCCGTTGGAAATCAATCATGAAGCATTTTTTATGTTGACAGCTTCCACTAGTCAACTACCCAAGTTACTAGTCGAATTTTTGCTTCATATTCACTTATTTGTTCCTCGTTAGTCGGCTCACCAAATTCATGGGTCGACTATCCTACTCACATATCCGTTATATGACCGTTGTGCATCACATGAATATCATTTCTACTCGATTTGACAATCATGATCCTCATGGGTCGACTCACCATCTTCACTAGTCGACTCCCCACTTCATTAGTCGACTCATGGTCTCACCAATCGACTACCAAGCTCTTTTGTCACTTCTGTTTGTCCACCAGTCGATCCGCCACTTTTGCCAGTCGACTACTCAAGGTTTGGAACATCTTTTCTTGACTTTTCTTTGTCTTTATTGATCATGAATTTGTTTTCTTTCTCAAAGATAATCTTACTAAGTTTTGTACATTAATCAAAATATTGAATGAATCAAATGTAAACCACCCTTGGTTCAACACCTTTTTTACACTGTGACTTTTTTGTCTTTAAAAATTTGTTTTACCCCTACTCAAACCCACCAAAATCTGTATAATATTTCTTTATTCCCCTTATAACTCACAAATAGTGATGCCAAGCAAATCCCTTCATCAATTTCACAAAATAATCAATAAATCATCAAAACTCAAATTTATTCTTCCAATTAAAAGCCTTAACTCCAATCTTCTCCAATCTCTAAAACCAACCACAAACCCATTCAATTCCATGTCTATTTCATCAAAATCAATCAAAACCAACTTAAAATCATCATCACCCACCCCGATCTACATTTAAGATTTCAGACATAACTAAAATTCAACAAAAAAAAATACACATGCAACACAACCAAACAAAACCCATACCATGCCAACACCCATTCTAATATTATCCATCAAAACCCATCTCAAATCCATCAAAAAAAGCATCCAAACCAAACCTAACCTCCAAACTCACCACCCATTTAACCCAAACAAAACCCATTTGAAGAAGAAGAAGAAGAAGAAGAAGAAGAAGAAGAAGAAGAAGAAGAAGGAGGAGGAGGAGGAGGAGGAGGAGGAGAAGGATGAGGAGGAGAAGAAGAAGAAGGAGGAGGAGGAGGAGGAGGAGGAGGAGGAGGAGAAGAAAAAGAAGAAGAAGAAGAAGAAGAAGAAGAAGAAGAAGAAGAAAAAGAAGAAGAAGAAGAAGAAGAAGAAGAAGAA
>CAODLS013557641.1:0-28332 GCA_948243855.1 Flueggea neowawraea | reverse complement strand
TGGTCGTCCCAACTTTATTCCATCCTTCTTTCACCTTCTGTTTTCTTTCTTTTTTGTTTTCGTTTTCATTTTCTGTTTTCATTGTCTCCGACAATGACATTAAAATTTGATGGGTATCGAATTTAGTAAATTATTTTCTACTCAAAAGAATATAATTTTTGTAATGTAATATGAGTACGGTCGAAACTATAGATATTGGTAAAAACCTATATATTTGCAATAAAAACAAATAAAACTAAAGAGGGGATTTTGATTAACTTGGAACAAAATTTAAAAGCAGTTAAAAGAAAGAATACGACAAAGAAAGCAATAAGAACGCAAATATAAGTAACGAAAGATTCAATAATAATGAAGATCTGGCCAAAGTACATCTTCGTTTCACTTCACGAATTGATTCTCGATGCTAAAAATTGATCTAGACCGAATAGGTTGGTTTTAGTTATCGACCACACACTCAACAACTAATTTTTACTTATTGTTTAATTCGACAAGTCTGGAATGTCCTACAAGTTAATTCCTTACCAATAAATAACTTCTGTGACGCTACGCATGATTTAATCTATTGTAAGCACTAAAAAATAAAGAAACATAACCCAAGCAACAAACTCAACATGTATGGTTTATTTACACTTGATTATTTAATTCTCTTAACATAAGTCAATGCCTATTCCGTCAAACAACTATGTTAAGTTACTACTTATGTCAGAAACCTACAAACAAATTGTGGATTTGTAGTCCTAGCTGACAGTGAATCGACCAAATTGAATCAATCAATGGAATCATAATAAAACAATTGGCTGTAGAAACCAAATAAATACTTAAAATAGCAAAGAATAATTAAGCACAGAGACCTCACAATTCATTGAAGTTCAAACTTTGATTATACCCTGTCTAGAAAACAATTTAGCAGGACATGCTGACCAAGAAAACGAAAAAAAACAATAAAAGTCGCAGTACTGACTTCATCCAAAGAGGAGGAGAGCCAATATCCTATCACAAAATTGTTTAAACCAAATACTCTATCTACCCTAATAAAATCCAAAATAATAACAATATTTTTGACATAATGTTCCAAAATAATTCCTTAAGGCAAAATAGGGATTATTGGCTGTTAATTCGTCTAAAATACAATAGTTTTCAAGGATGTAACATCACCAAACACTAGTTGGGTTGTAACCCTAAGTGGTAGTGCATGGATAATAATTTCCAACAACTTAAGATTACGAGTTTTTGTAACATTTTTTTATCGAAATACAATATTCTTTAGTAAGATTATAGTAATTTTTAACTTACATTAAAAATTATTATATTTTTAGAATCTTGAAATAATACGTCTTCATAAGGAATTATTGCACGTAGTGCGAAAGGGTTTTGTAGAGTGTTGGTGAGATGGCAATAATTGGGATGGGTGAGCCCCGAGAGAGCATGAATTATTGTCACCCTTTCATAGAGCAGGCGAAACCTACCTTATCGCATGTATGCTGCTGTTGTGCCAACTATAAGCAAGTTCAGAAAATCATCATCCACAATCCCAAAACTTATGAATAAATTGCGATTCAATTGTAGTAGAATTGAGTGATTTGTTCTGGTTAGATGAGACTAAACCTGAAATTTCAAGACAATAATGCACACATCCAACAACCACTCGAGCTAGTGGCATGAGTAAATTGCGATTCAATTGCGGTGGAATCGAGTGAATATCAGCGGCTAAACAATTGATCCGCCCCTAATTTTGATTATGTTTTGGCAGGAAATTCGACGTACGTACTTAGTGGAGCGTTGCGTTTGTGCTAGGAAACTGTCGCTACAGTAAAGTGAAAAAAAAAGAGGGTTGCCATCGTCATTAGTAATTGGTGACATGTTTCAATTTTCCTACTATGACATATATACACTTGTATTCAATTTGTGTAAACGAAAGGTGAGGAGGTTGTTGATTTCATTTATGAAATGGTGTATAGGACAATGTGTGCATTAACAGAATTCCAGTAGATCTGACACAATATGGCATTGGTTGTTTCATTATGGGGTTTCATTCAATATGCAACTTACCACATATCAAATAAAAAGGAAAAAAGAAAGAAAGAAAGAAGCATGTCAATATCTATATGTATTTGTTTCTATGAAGAAAAACCTAATCCACAAACCTGGCTTCACAGAATGTCATTACCACATTTCTATGGGGCTCACAATAGTGCACTCATGCATGAAATTTGTCACTGCATTTAATTTCGAGCATCAATTTTTCCTAAAACGGTAGTGGTTAGATCTCTCATTGCGAAGCGATTAATCTTACATCCGAAAGTTGTGGAAACTCCTTATAATCAAATAATAGTGTCTTTATCAGGTAGTGATTCCCCTATATTTTGGCTCTTGTATTTCTCAAGTCATATGGTCAGTCTCGAGCTCGGTAGGAGAGTTAAGATGTAGAGAAATGTGATTTTGCATGAAATGGATTATATAGAACAAATGTATAGTTGTATACATTTTTTAGCAATGAAAGTAATTAAACTTCACCAAAAAAATAATATTGTAAAACTTGACCAAAAAAATCAAATAATATAATAAAGAATTCTTATGTCTAATTAGATTTGTTTTGACGGTAGTGCAATGGTTCAAAGTGTTTCAGAATCGCTCCTAACAACTTCAAAGTGGAACTATTAGTGCAAAAATTCAGAACTCTCATTCAAATCATTTCAGCTGTTTCTGGATTATCCATCAAAAATCTGTTTCTGGTTGTTTCTTATTTGAAGAAAAATAAAGAAAAAAGAAACTGTTTCCAGCTAGTTGTTCTGAAATTATTTGCAGTTGCAAGAGCAAATGAATTACACCAATAGTTATAATTACAACAACTACATATAAACTACCAACCACTCTCAAGTACACTCAGAGAGTTAAAAACCGTTGCCTTCTGAGCTTCATTTAAGCCATAATACAGACTTAGCTAATTAGACAAACAGAGAAAAGTTGTCATAACCAAAAAAAAAAGAAGAAATGGTGAGTGCAAAGAAAATCCAAGGCATCAATGATCAACTGCACAGCATTCTCAAATTCAAGATGGATGAAGCACCTCAAAGAAGACACGCCCGTGAAGCATTTAAAGAAATTCAGCAACAAATTGATCATTGCTTAATGAAGGTTTAATTTCTTCTTCTTCTTCTTCTTTTGTCAAGTTGGTTTGATTGTTTTAGTGTCAATTGTTCTTGTTTTTATTTCTTTGTAGGTGTAGCAATGTCGGTTGTAGTCGAAAGTAAAAAAGAAAATGTGATCTACAATATTTTTCATTCTTTTCTTGATTTTGGACTCAGTTTTTAGTGATCAACAGAAAGTAGTGAAGTTGAGTGCTTGTGTGTTCTTCATGTACTATGTACATGTTTACTAATTCTTGTGAGGTTATTGTATTTAATGTTCGCTCTAGAGATTGTTTAGTTTTTGCTTGTAAGACATATTTAGCTTGATTAACCAAACTTACTCCTTTTCTCTTTTCTGCTTAAAATTATTGCAGATACCAAGTGAAGGGTTGAAGATAGAGGAGGTAAATAAAGTTTGTCAATTTCTCCATATATATAAAAGCTTAAATTCTAATTTGGGGAATCGAATTATTAAAACTTCATGTTCAAATTCCATATAGTCGTGTTTCTTCTTTAAGTTTGATTATTTTGATCTGAGATTTGCTTAATCTTCTGTCTACAGAAGATTTTTCTGTCATTTTTTATGATGTATAAGAAATTATACAAAAGAAAACTTATTTTCTGTTATGTATTTTCGTGAAATGGCTCTTCACAATTCAATCATTGGATCTTTGTAGAATTCTTTAGTAGTTCAAAATGGAAAATATGTCACGTAAATTTCATAAACAACACAGAACTACGTTTATAAGCCCAAGATCTGTCCATGATCACTACTTACCCGATACGCTTATGTTGTTTGAATATGGAAAAAAGAATTGATCTTTACATTTTTGTGTAGTCGTATGAAGTTAATTCAAAAGGAGTGGAAATCTTTTCAAAGAGCTGGCTTCCCAAGAATTCTCAACCCAAGGCACTGATATGCTATTGTCATGGTTATGGAGAGACTTGTACTTTTGTATTCGAAGGTAAAAGATGGACATGATTGAAAAAGAACAGAGACAATTCTGAAAATAAAACACATTAAAATTAATTAAGAAGTTGTGAATTTTGCAGGAATTGCAAGGAAATTGGCATTAGCAGGCTATGGAGTTTTTGCAGTGGACTATCCGGGATTCGGCCTTTCTGATGGTCTCCATGGCTACATTCCAAGTTTTGATAGGCTCGTTAATGATGTTGCAGAGCATTACTGCAAGATTAGAGGTTTGCTTATTATCACATCCACATTTACAAATTCAACTATTAAACAATCTTTGAGTCCGACGTAAAAGTCTAGACTTTTTAGAACAGCCGAATGAAATTGTTGTTTCTGTGCAGAAAACCCAGAGTTCCGCGGCCTCCCCAGCTACTTATTCGGACAGTCACTAGGAGGAGCAGTAGCACTGAAGGTGCACTTGAAACAGCCCTATGCGTGGAATGGTGCCATTCTTGTTGCTCCTATGTGCAAAGTACACTCTCCAATTTGATCCGTTAATTTTTTTTCCTTTTTCACAAAGATTGGACGATTATTTTCGAGAATTAGAGCATCTACAGTCCTCTTGATAGGGACATTATTGGAGTTCTTGAGCATTCATTTTAACCAATTAATCTTTTGTTCAGTTTACAGATAACATGATCCCACCATGGATACTGCTACAAATTTTAATAGGTATAGCACATCTTTTCCCAAAACTCAAAATTGTTCCACACCAGAACTTTGTCGAGATGGCATTCCGAGACGTTAAAAAGCAAGAACTGGTATGAGTTTAACTTCTGGTTGCTGAATTTTGATCTTATGAGAAGTGCAATTCTTCCGTGCTTTAATAGCATATTCTAATTTTTCTCTTAAAATCTACAGGCGGCATATAATGTTATTCTATACAAAGATACAGCACGCCTTGGGACAGCTTTGCAGTGCCTGAGAACTACACAAGAGATCGCACAACGATTAGAAGAGGCATGTCATTCCCTCATAGTCATTCTGATTCCGTTCCATTTCATTTGCTTAGTCGATAATATATCATGATTTGCACATCGACTAAGAGTCGACCAAGAATGGCTTATAAATAAGCACCCTCTTGTCTTAACTAACATTTTGTCAAAACCATCCTGTTTGATACTTTGCGAACAATTCGTGTCGTAATGGATATGTGATTTGCAGGTGTCTCTGCCACTATTGATCCTCCATGGAGAAAAGGATGTTGTAACGGATCCATCCGTAAGCAGGGCTTTGTACGAGAAGGCAAGAAGTTCAGACAAGGTGTTTAAGCTTTACAAAGATGCTTATCATGCCTTGCTTGAAGGGGAACCAGATGACATGATTTTTCGAGTTCTTGATGACATTATCTCCTGGCTTGATCAACACTGCTCAAAAGGCATATCTAATTAATAACTACATTTTCTTCCACGCAAATAATGTTCATTTGCTTCCTTAATTAATCTGCAGAATATGTGTATTGTTACATTCCATGACATTGCATTGATTTATGCTGAAGTCATATTCAACATATATAGTTTCTCATTTTTTATGTACTTTTTCTTCAACTATTTAGAAGAATCCAACACTCAGTTAAAAATGATTACTTAAATAATCGGTTTAGGTTGCCTCCACAGAAGGTTTATTTTCATCTATAATCGTTAAGCACTAATGTGAGAGTAAATTCTGCATATACGAGAACCAAAACACAATGATTGAGTTTTAGGTAACACAGTTAACGTGAATGCCGCTCTAATAAAATGACATCTTTTCAATAAGTTAACATGTCATATCGATATTTTGTTGATACATTTAATGAAATATTAATAATGGACTAGTTAGTGCATAAAAATTAAAATTTAGTAACTATAAAAATTTCAAAGTTTAATAATAACTATTTTCTGTTCTAAGGTATATCGTCGCTTCCAAGTGTACACTGTGTTCGTGCAGCTCGGGAGTGCTTGAACTGATGAGTAATGGTTGGCGAATGGGCCAGTATGCTATACGCAAGACGCGTTACATATCACTTTGGGTTAAAAATTGTTTTACATAGAAACAAAGTTGGGAAAATTTAACGTTTAAGAAATAAAATTCAGATTTCGATAAATATCACTCAAGTTTTTTAAAAAAAAAAACAGATAAAACAAACTGATCTTGACAAATGTTATTTGCGCAAAAAATCGTGATATTTTAGTAAGAAATTGATTTTTTAACGAAAAAGATAAATTTCAAGGAAAAAAACTCTGATCTCCCAGAAGGTCTCCGATGGTCTCCATATGTATCCATATATCTCCAAATGTATCCAAATGTCTCCAAATCACAATTTTTGTAGCTAAAGTGTCTCCAAATCACAAGTTCTTTATACAATTTTTTCAATGTATATGAATGTCTCTAGAAAAGAGTTTTCAATTTTTTTTAATTAGAAGTTTAGTATAATATAGATGGGTTTTAAAAATCTCCAAAACTGTGCAAATTTCACAATTTTTTACAAAAAAAATAATTCAATAAATTGTGTAATATGTATATATTTCTTAAATTAAGTTTAATTATTTATATACTATTATTTTTGTTCTATTTTATTCAGCAAAAATTAATTTGGTGTTCAGTGGTTTACAAACTTCTCCAAAATGTATCTGCAAGTCTCCAAATGTACCTGTAAGTTCCAAAATGTATCCACAAGTCTCCAAATATATCCGCAAGTCTCCAAATGTAATCGATCTTATACAAAATCAATCAAACTCAACAAAAATTAATTAAATTCAACAAAATCAACCTCAATTGTTTAAAAATGTGAGATTAAACAATAAAAAGGACTTTTCTGAATTTTTTTAAAATCCAACACAAAAAATAGTTATTATTTTTTTGCGAAAAATTATTTATATATACCATATATATAAATATTAGATATCAAAAACAAAAACTGAATATTAATAATCACATAGGTCAGGTTATTAATTAGTCAAACCATTAACTATTCAATTTTTAGAATAATGCCAGAGATAGCAAAAACATAGAGATTCTGAAAATACAACCTATGCGTCTGAATCTGTCACTCACTCACCTGGATGTCCAAAGCAAAAGCCAGTCTAACACCACTGGTAAGTGACTAATTGTGCTGATAGAAACAAGAAGCTGAAACAGATACATACATAACAATTATCAGAATGGGATGTTGGTACTGTGGTGGTACCGAATGTATGAAATGCAAATGCAGACGCTCGATCGACAACAAAAAACCTATTTGGGTCGAAGATCTAAAGAATTTTGACAGAAGAATAATCCCCCCTTTCTCTGTTATTGTGTTACTGATATATATAGTGAGTTTTACATAGGAAGTTTGTATATACAAGGAAACTACAGCTAGCATATATATATATATATATATATATATATACATACACACACACACGTTAGGTATCTAATACTCCCCTTCAAGTTGGAGCATGAAGATCGTGAATGCCCAACTTGTGAAGAAGAAAATCAAACTGATGTTTATTAAGAGCCTTAGTCAGAATGTTAGCTAGCTGATGTGAAGTACGCACATAATGAGTAATGATATGCCCAACCTTCACCTCGTCACGAACAAAATGGCAATCAACCTCAATGTGTCTGTCATAATTCCCTTCAACCACTTCAACTCACAACTAGTAGCAACCATGGAGTGATATTTCGCCTCTGCTGATGAATGAGAGACAGTTTGTTGTTTCTTTGTTTTCCAAGAAATAGGAGAGCCATAAGTAGAACAAAGTAACTAGTCAAAGAGCAACAAGTCAATGGACAACTCGTCCAATCTGAATCGCAGTACGCTATCAGCCAAAGATCACTTGCAGCCTTCAAGAAAATTCCTTGACCCAGAGTTCCTTTCAAGTACCTCACAACACGCAAAACATCATTCCAATGTTTCATCTTTAGATTTTGCATGAATTGAGCAAGAGTGTGGACAAAATAACTAAGCTCTGGTCGAGTAATTGTCAAGTATATCAACCTTCCTACTAAACGCTGAAATTTCTCTGGATCACGAGGTACATCTCCTTAGGCAATGGCCAATTTGTGATTCTGTTCAATCGGGAATCCAATAGGCTTATAACCCAACAATCCAGTTTCAGTCAGGACATCTAGTGTGTATTTGCATTGAGAAAGAAAAATTCCTTCAGGTGCACGAGCTATCTCAATGCCCAAAAAATACTTCAAAACTCTAAGATCTTTCATGTGAAAATACGAGCTAAGATATTGTTTGAACTGGGTGATCAATTTTTTGTCAGTTCCTGTAATGATCAAATCATCTAAATACACCAACACATTCATAACAGCATCACTGCATTGGTGGGAAAACAAAGAATAGTCTAAATGAGATTGTTGAAAACCATAGTCCTTCAATGCTGAACTCAGCTTGGCAAACAATTCCGAGGTGTCTGACGTAGACCGTATAATGATTTGCGTAATCGAAAAACGTTGACAGAATCTGTTGAACCGAATCCAGGAGGAAGTCACATGTAGACCTCCTCTGCCAAGTCTCCATGCAAGAAGGCATTATGCACATCCATTTGGTGCAACTCCCAATTTTGTGTTGTTGCAATAGCCAAAAGATTACAAATAGTCTGCATCTTTGCAACTGGTGCGAAGGTCTCACTATAATCAATTCCTTCAACAGTATTTCCCAACATCACCAGTCTAGCTTTGTATCGTTCTATTGTACCGTCAGAACAATACTTAATTTTGAAGACCCACTTACATCCGATCACTTTCTTACCAGTTTGAAGTTTCTCTAGATTCCATATGCCATTTCTTTCCAATGCATCAATTTCTTCTTTCATGGTAGCCTTCCATTTTGGATCACGCAATGCCTCATACAATATTTATGGTTCCTTTCCTACACTCACAGCTGCCACAAACTGCTTGTGTGTTGCAGAAAAAGTTAGCACAAGTCACATAATTAGCTATAGGACACCTCATACCTGAATATTTAAATGATTTTGGAGCAAAGGAGGCATGGGACAAGTCAAAATGACGCATAGTATGGCAAACATAATCTTTCAATCTTTCTGGAGAACATCTTTGTCTATGTCTGCGACCTAATTGTTCAGCAGCTGCCAGTGGTGTCACTATTGTCTCAATTCTCCCCTCCTCCTCCTCCTCCTCCTCTTCCTCTGTACTCCCCCTCACTTCAACATTGTGATCACATTCTTCGTTGTCAAAATTTGTATTAATAACCTAATCATCACACACCAGATCAGGAACAGAAGTAATGGGAGATGCATTTGTATGCACAGTAAATGGGAATTCATGTTCAACAAAAATCACATCATGTGACACAAAATACTCTTAAGTCTCCAAATCATAAAGGCGCCAACCCTTCTTCCCGTACAGATAACCCATAAACACACAATGCCAGCCACGTGAGGCAAACTTATCTTTGTCATGATTTTTGTTGTGAGCAAAACACAGACATCCAAAAATGCGAATGTTATCATATACATGCATTTTTCCATACAGCATTTCATACGGCATTTTACCTCCAATAACCATAATGGGCATTCTATTAATGAGATATCCTGCACTTAACACACATTCATCCCAAAATTTTATTGGAAGATTTGCTTGGAACCGCAATGCACGTGCAATATTCAATATATGTATGTGCTTACATTCCACTCGCCTATTTTGCTGTGGGGTATCAACACAAGTTGTGTGATGTATAATTCCATGTTGAGCAAAATAAGTCTGCAAACATGTAAATTCGGTTCCATTATCACTACGCACCACTTTCACTTGCTTATCAAACTGCTTCAATGCTATAACACATAAATTTTTAATAATAGCAGTCACTTCTCTTTTTTCAGCCATTAAATAAATCCAAACAGCACGCGAATAGTCATCAACGATAGTGAGGAAATAAACAGCACCACAAGAAGCTGGAACACGATATGGACCCCAAACATCACAATGTATCAAATCAAAAGATTCAACTGCTTTATTATTACTAAGAGGAAAAACTTCTCGAGTTTGTTTAGCCCGAAAACAAATTTCACATGTTCTATTTTTCCCACTATCAACAATATCTTTAATGGAAGGAACCAAACTAACAATCTGAGCTGATGGATGACCCAGACGTTTAAGCCACAAATCATAAGAATTGTCTCCACTTGCTTTATTCACCACTGCTTTTGCCACGTTACGGAAAACATAGACCTCGTCTCGGTGCTCACCGACTCCAATCAACATCTTCGTAATGTGGTTCTGTATCACACAAATTTTATTAGAGAAGATGATTGTGCAGTTCATCTCATTAAGTAACTGAGACATAGAGATAAAGTTATAGCTCAACTTTGGAGTAAATAACACATGATTCAACACAAATCCTGTTCCAAATACCACATTTCCTTCTTTCTTTGCTACAGTTTCCTTCCCATCAGGCAGTCCAATGGAACATGGGAAAACATCTATCACATTTTGTAGCAGGTTTATATTACCAGTCATATAATTTGATGCACCAGTATCCAAAATCTAGGTGGTGTCTTGCTTACCAGTCAATTTTTCTGTATAAGAGGAAGTCTTGTGTGTTTTTAAGACAGACATAAACGCCTCCCACTATGTTTCATCAAGATCAAAAGCATTCTTTTCAGCTTCAATTGTACCTGCACCTCCAGAATAGCCATTACTCATATTACGTGTTTGAGCAGCATTAGCAACCACTCTTCCACGTCCTTTACCAGAACCAGTATTACGACCACCTCTGCTAGGTCATCCTCATCCTCTCTTACCTCAGTCAGTATACCACCATTTTGGATACCCAATCATTCGAAAACATTCTGCAGCTTCATGGGTTGGTTTGCCGCAGTTAATGCAAACAACTTGATCACTACTAGAAGTGTTGCTTCCCTTTTGTTTTGTTCCAACTTGCACAACAAAACTTACCACTTCTGCTTGTTCATCTCGTCCTCTAGCCACATTTCTGTGCATTTCTTCAATCACTATCATCGAGTAAACTCCATTCAAGTTGGGCATCAGAATCATACTCAAAATATTTGATCGTGTCGTGCCAAACACGTCATCATCAAGACCCATTAAAAACTGATGTGCCTTATCTTTCTCTTGTTCTTCAACCAATTCTTTGGTAGCACCACAGGTGCAACCACCACACTGACATGTTGGGTTCTTCATATACCCAACGAGTTCTTCCCACATACCTTTCAGTTTCCCATAATACACAACAACACTTTGTCCTACTTGTTTACAGTTGGCAATTTCAGTCTTAAGTTGGTGCACTCTCATGTCATTGCCAATGGAGAATCTCTCCTTCAGGTCATTCCATAGGTCTGTCACATCTTCCATATAAGTGAGACTTG
The DNA here is from genome assembly GCA_948243855.1 of Flueggea neowawraea. NCBI lineage: Eukaryota > Viridiplantae > Streptophyta > Magnoliopsida > Malpighiales > Phyllanthaceae > Flueggea > Flueggea neowawraea. Next base: position 16,906 of record CAODLS013557641.1, on the reverse strand, counting down.
ATTGCAACTTTGGATTTATTGTGTTGAAGATCCAACCAACAAGCATTGAATTCACTTCACACCAATCTTCATATTCTAAGTCATCACAATCTGGTTTTACAACCTTTCCATCAAGAAATCTGAGTTTCTTCTTTGCTCTAAAGGCGTTTTTGATTGCCTTAGCCCATTCATCAAAATTATCCCCTCTCAAAACCACAGGTGTCAGTATGAGTCTTGGGTTATCAGCTGAAGTCAGGTATTATGGAGAGGTAAGATCTATTATAGGTGTTCTTGTCATACCAGATCCCGAGCCGCTGTCTTTTTTCTTGCCTTTATCGCCTGACATTGTTATGTTGATTGTGCGGCGTTAAGGTTGTGGCTTTTATACCATAAAGAATTTTGATAGAAGAATAATCTACCTTTTCTCTGTTATTACGTTACTGATATATATAATGAGTTTTACATAGGAAGTTTATCTATACAAGGAAACTACATTTAGCATATATATATATATATATACACACACACACACACACACACGTTAGATATCTAATAAGATCAAACACTCTCGAGTCAAAAATCAGAATCTATCTAAAATTATAGTTTAGTCCTTTAACTTTTTAAAATTTACAAATCAGTCCTTAAAGTGTTCTTAAGTTACCAAACAATCCTCCAAGTAATCAGAATTCCCAAATTAGTCATCAAACTCTCAAAAATTGCAAATCAATCCCTAATAAGAAAAATATCAATTTGATCCTCCAATAATTTAGAATCATGAAAAATTATATTTTTAGTCTTTTCGGCAGAAAACTACACCAAAACATCAAACTCTCGATTCGACCGATAAAAATCATTTTCAATCACCTACATTAACTATAATCGACATCCTGAACATGAATCTAGCATCATTTTCCTCAAAACAACAACAAAATCATCCAAAATAGCTCAAACCCGAAGTAAACACTAATTCATTAAAAATGCATCAAATCTCCCAAAATCGAGCTTAATATAGGTTCCTTTAACCTTAATCTATTATGATCTAACAATTTTTAACAACCATTATCACTAAAACAATCAAAATCTGAAACCCATCCTATTTTCGGCTTTAAAGGGAAAATATGAATTCAAAGCATGAAAATGGAGTAAAAATCCAATAAGAAGTCTAATCTTACCCCAGATGATGATTAGGAATGATGGGTAACCAATATAAATGAGTTTCAGACATAATGAGAGTGATTTGAGTGAGAAAAGATAGAGTGAGGTTGAAATAATATAGACCCCTACCCAAAACGGTTAAGCTAATTTGCATAGCTCACTCGAGTGACAATCCCTCATTACTCGAGTGACACCCCTCTTATTCGAGTAACACCTCTTCTTACTCGAGTAAGATTTTCCCAGAAATTCATCTGGAGATACGGCTTACTCGAGTAACCAAATGGCTTAATCGAGTAATCCATACCTCATCTCGCTTGAGTAACACTAGATTTTTTACTCGAGTAGTTAATGGTCCATATTACTCGAGTAACACCTTTATGCTTGTTCGAGTAACTCATCTTAAAACCATTAATCATCAGCTCAACACTCCAATCATTCTAGATCAAACGGGACAGAACTGAAGCTACAAAAAAATCCTATCAGAATTCGATGGGGTATTACACCGGAGGGATGCAAAGAATCCTTCTAGATTTAGATCGCAACAGGACAAAAGAGAGAGAGGGATGGGTCGACGGAGAGACGAATAGAGAGAGGAGGAACAAGTCGATGGACAGACGAACAAAGAGGGTGAGAGGTTTTGGCAGCTAGGGTTAGGGTTTGTTAAGAAGAGAGGGAGAAAATAAGAGAGAGAGATAGAGGGGAGAGAATCGAGAGCAAGTGAGAGGAGAGAGAAATGATGAGAGAGAAAAATTTTGACAAAATGAGACAAAAAATTGATTTTTATTTAACTGAATGTGCCATTTTTCAATTGAAGAATTAAAAAATAGCATCCGGGAAATTGAAACTGTAAAATAATGGCATTCTGATAATTATAAAACTTTGGGTTCCTTTTGTGAAATTTTGAATTTTATTTTGGGTATCTGGCATAATTAACTTTGTTAGCACAATTTGCACTGATTTGGTTATAGTACAGGATTTGTATGGTCCGAGTGTACAAGCAACGTTTGAGATAAAATCTTATACTCACACTTCATATCAACCTTTTATTCTGCCATGTCATTTCATGAAGCAATTCGGCTCATTTTCGAAGCCAATTCCCATTATGTGACGTTATGACATTGATATCTCTCCTCCCCCATCTCTCTCTCTCTCTCTCATATTTCTTTAATCTAGGTTAAGTCACCTCAACAACAAATTGAAACCCCCAATTCTCACAAATCAAAATAAACTCTCTTCTTGATTAAAAAAAAAAACTCTTTCCATCTCTTATCTCATCACCATTGCCTTTCTTTCCTCTATCTCTTAATGGAGTAAATGCCTGTCATTTGGTGTTTAGTCTTAGTTAAGTCAAGTCAATGCTGAGGTGTCATATAGTTGACTCATCCAGTTATGTTAGTACTAGAGTTTTACTTTTTTGGCCTTGTATTTGCTATATAAATAAAACCCCTCTAAATTTGCACAATTAAATCTAAACTTTCATACTTTTCCTAAATTCTTCTCTTTCATTCTAAGCCTATTTCTACTCCAATGTCCCATGAATGTAGACTTATTAAGGATGACATTGTTGTACCTGATGTCGCTTTTTTATCGTAGATTGATTAGAAGACTCCTTTAACTGTTGGGATAACTCCCCAAATCCCACATTAGTTAGGAATGAGTTTGGAGAAAATGTTTCTCCCACATCACTTAGATGTAAGATAGCTAAGGGACCTTTTCCCTATAAATACGCCTTGAACATTAATTGTTTTGTATCAAAAATCCTAAGCTAGTTAACTAAATAGGGTTTTAACAATTTTGTTCGTCCAAAAATTGCAATATTTATTTTAGTGGAGATCGTGGATGTAGGTCCATTGAGGGACGAGTCAAGTTAAAAATTTCTTATGTTCTTTTATCTTTTCTCTACTTATTTTCTTATGTGGTGTGTTTGCATGTTTGGGCCCAACAAGTATAAAAAAGAAGGCTCGTTCCACTGAGGAAAATAGAGGAAAAGTAGAAGTATAGTTACAGGAAGATGTCGACTGCGACATTGAAGTATGAGGTTCTATGATTTGATGGAAAGAGCAATTTCACGCTATGACAGAGCATGATTCAATACTATTTGGCGTAATAGGGTTTTAATATTACATTAGAGGAAGAAAAGCCTAGTGGTATGAAAGATGGAGATTCGAGTACCATCCAGAGGAATGCCATCCACACTACCAGGTTAGCACTTGCTCCCCAAATTAAAATTACTATGTTGAAGGAGACATCTCCTAAAGCTTTGTGGAATAAGTTGGAGAATCCATATTTATCGAAGTCGTTGACTAATCGATTGTGTCTGAAGATGGATGTGTATACTCTGAGAATGGATGAAGGAGGTAATATTCATGGCCACATTAATAACTTCAATTAATTAGTTTGTCAACTACTGAATTTAGGTCAGAAAATTGAGGAGGAAGAGCAATCATTGCTCCTATTAGCATCATTACCTAAATCTATCAAGTCGTTGGTGCAAATAATGTTAGTATGGAAAAATACTTTGCAGTTGAATGTTGTGATGACAGTCTTGAAAGAGAATGAAAGGATGCTGAGAAAAGATGGCGGTGGTCCTCAATTACTCATAACTGTAGAGAATAACGAATGAGGGAGGAATCGTAAGAATGGTGACCGTGGTGAAAGATTGAAATCTCGACCGAGAGATATGAGTACTGTTAAATACTTTTATTATGGAAAAACCAGTCACACGCAATCTCGCTGTCCACAGTTTAAGCAGGACTTGAAGAGTCTACAAAGGATGATGAATGATAAGCAGAAAGTTGGTGATTCTTTAATAATGTGATTGGGTGTTCCATTAATAATGGAAACAACAAGACAAAGAAGATGAATGCTGCAAAGAGAGTTAGATTTTTTGAAACTATTAAGATATATGAGAATTTGGGTAGAGAGAGGATTTTTTGAGATAACTCCCCCAAATGCCACATTAGTTAGAAATGAGTTTGGAGAAAATATTTTTCACACATTGCTTAGATGTAAGATAACCAATGGTTATTTTTCACACATTGCTTAGATGTAAGATAACCAATGGTCTTTTTCCTATAAATAAATCTTGAGTCTTAGTTGTTTTGTACTACAAATCCTAAGTTAGTTAACTAGAAAGAATATAACTTGGGTTTCGAGTTTGTGAGAGTTAGAAGGTTTCAACAATTTTGACTGTCCAAAAATTGCAATATTTATTGAGAAATCAAATCACGTTAAAAAAATTTTGTATTCTCTTCTTTTTTTTTTCTATTAATTGTTTTCTTCAATGAATGTGTTTGCGTGTTTGGCCTCAACATTAACTCACCATAAAATGTCCTGATATCTCTTCAGCCGTCCAACAACTTTCTCAGTTCTTAGCAGGTCCTACAGAAGCTCATGTTCACGCTTCACATTGTGTCTTATGTTAAGGGTACTATTAGTACATAGAGCCCCTCTACAACTGCACAATTTAATCTAAAGCTTCACAACTTTCCCAAATTCTTCTCTTTCATTCTTATCATCTGTCTCAATCTAGATAAACAACATACTCGTTGTGTTCACGAAAGACCATGCTTTTCAGAACATAGTCTAATACCTGTCCAATTTCAAGTTAAGGGACCTCTAATTCAGTCAAAGACTTTGTCTTTTTCTTTTTCTACAAAATTCTCAAGTTGTTGGTGATTTCTGGAGCTGGGTTTCTGAGCTAAACAAATTCTTGGTTTAAGTTCGAACAATTTCTTCAACTTCTGGGTTGATTGAAAATTTTCTGAAGTTGGGCTTCTCTTTTTGTTGAAGAATTTATTTTTAGTTAAAAAATTTACGATGCAAATTTTGAACTTTGTGACTGTGAATGATGAAATTCTTTAGTGTTGTGTTATCTTTTCGAAGAACACACCAAGTAGATACGATGATTGAAACACATCAACTTAACTCTTAAGATACGTGGAATGATAGACGGCTAAGATGGATTAGAATCTTAAAAACATATTGGGACTGTAGCCGACACCACCCATAACGTTAGCACAGAGGTAAAAGCCCACCAAAAGTCAACTTTAAAATGCAAAATAGGTTGATGAAACAAACAAGTAACGAGAGGTTTCACTTGGCCCAGACATGGTATGGGGGGCAATTACATGGTTTTCGTGAAAAGTTTTAAAAATTGTAAATAAGGGACCCTTACTTGTGCGGATCGGCCCATTTTTTTATTTGAGCACATATCGACGATTAAAAATGTAAATTGCAGAAATTGTAAAATCGTAAAAAAATACCAGTTAAATACCATCTGAATACCGGTTAAATATCATAATACTAGTTAAATACTATCTTAATATCAAATGAATACCATAATAATATTTTATAAATATGAGATGAAAAATGAAATCAATCGGGTGTAGGTTTAAAAACAATTGAAAATCAAGAGATTTATGCAAAATATGTATAACAAAAAAGAAAGATGAATGCCAAATTATTCAATCGGTCTTTGATCAGTATTCAATATTATTCGATTGGTATTCATAAAGCTTTTAAGAAAATATTCCATTGGTGTTCAATTGGTATTTTAAAACTTTTCTAAAACAATATTCAGTTGGCATTCAAACAGTCTTCAAATAGTATTGTATAAGTATTCAATCAGTTTTCCAATGGTAATCAACAATTATTTAGTAAATATTTGAAATTTATTCATATGGTATTCATTTAATTTCAATAGTATTCAATAAGAATTCAACAGGTAATAAAAAAACATTTAACAGGTTTACAAAAAAAATAGAAATTTTTGAAAAGTTGTCAAAACGTATTTATTTGCTTTTAAATTAAAAGAGCTATTCACTAAGTATTTACACAAAGCATTCAATGAATTTTCAAAAAGTATTCAATTGGTATTTAATTAGTTTTCAAATTTTATTTAAGTATCTAATTAGTTTTCAATTAGTATTGATTGAATTTTATTCAAAATTTATATTGAAAACTTAATTGATAAAACTTGTTTTTACAAAGGCTACAATTATAGTTTAGGGTATATCTATGTAATTCTGCAATTCTATGGGATTGATTTGATAATTATGTAAAGTTTAAAGGACTAAACATTTAATTTTATACATTAGCTAGTGTTGCATTGCAGCTAGGGTTTGAATGTCGTCATAGTTGCTGCAACTTCATGATCTCGATCTGACGACCTTAACAAGACGATGCGAAGACACAAGAATCACTTTAAATATTAGGGCAGGGAATAGGGTGATTGACTCTTTTGAATCTTTCTTGCAAAATCACAACACTTAAAAAAATGTTATTAATAAGAGTGCATGTATGTGCGCAAGTGAAAATAAGATAAAGTAAAATAAATAGTAAAGAGAAAGATCAAACATGAATTTATAGTGGTTTGGCCAATTCTCAATGCCTACATCTACTATTCAAGTTTCAAGGTTAAGTTCCACTATGCTAGCCTCCAAGGTTCTTTCTTACAACAATTACTTTTCAATCTAAGTGGGAACTTTTCTATTACAACTAGTTGATTTCGGTTCAACTATAAACCAAATGGAAACTATGCAATCACCTTTTGATTGCAATTCCCTAACTCAAATGCAAGTGCTTTCAAACTCTTACAAAGGTTACAAATGAGAAACTACGTTGTGGGATATTGGAATAGGAGAATGAAGCAGACAACCTATAATCATGGCTAATTTTTTAGTACCAAATGAAGAATTGATGTAGCAAGGCCTTGGGTGTATTCTTCTAATCTTCAAGCCTCTATTTATAATGTTTGAAACTCATTTGAAGTTGACTGAACCGTTGGAGTAGTATAAGGATCCACTGAAAATAAATCAGGAAGCTATTTTGAAGTTATATTAGTCGACTACAAGCCTAAATTGTCACTTACGGACACTTTGGGGAGTTGATTGCCAAGCTTCGTTGGTCAACTACCAGGGTCAACTATCTGTTAAATGATCGTTGTTTTTGAAAAACCTTACTTGTAAATCATAGAAAGGGTTTGCTAGTCAGTTTTGTGCTAATCATGATCTTGTTAGTCGACTACCGAATACTTTTGTTGATTCTGCCTTTCATTAGTCGACTCATGGGGTCTTTAGTCGACTTCCAGCTGTTCTTGATGATTCTGCCAGACCGTTAGTTGACTACCAAAAGTTGTTTGTTGACTACCACCATCTTGATCATTTTCTATCTTGAGTTCTGCATACACTAGTTGACTTCCAAGGTTTGTGGGTCGACTCCTAGACTTGAGAACATAGTTTCTTTTCTTGGTCTACATTGTTCTTGAATTTGCATTCTATCTTTAAGATAATCTTACTAAGTTTTGTTCATTAATCAAAATATAGAGGGAATCAAATGTGAACCATTTTCCCTCTTTTTGATTGATGACAAAACTTAGGAAGAAATGAATTTTCCCAAGTTTGTACCTATCAAGTTTTGGAAAAAATTTGATCAAGGCATGAAGCCTTGTCTTGAATAACATTTGTTAGTCCAAAAACTCATTTTAATATAGCTCAAGTTTTTCAAAAACATTTTCAATATATTTTGGAAGCACCATTTTGAAGTTTTAAAAAATTATCCCTATTAGTCTTTGCTTAAAATTCAATTTTACATTTTATCCCCTATCTTAATGCATATAAAACTCATTCCTACAATTTATCTCCCGCTTTTTTATATCAATCTAAAAAGGAATAGAATATCAACAAAGAAATGAATTTAGGACATAATAGCAACAAAATCAAGATCATAATCATCATGATAAGTTACAAAATAAAATCCATACAGTACTAAGTTAATAAGTCCTTCAAAATAAGACATAAGCCAAAAGTAAACAACAATGTCAAGAGCATGCAAAATAAACTAAAGATATGCATGTGATAAAATGTTTGGCCTTCAAGCTTGGAGTATAGCTCATGCTTGATCATTTTTGGAGGTGGAAGAGAGATATTGACGATAAGAAGGATGTGGGTCCCATCTTTCAAACATTGCCATTAATTCACCCATGGTAGAACCCAAAGAAGCCATTTGACCACTTATAGTGTGCAATTGTTCTTGCACATTGCTCCATCTAGTTTGCTCTTGAACATATTGTAAATATGAGTTTTTCCAATTTTCCATTCTAGTGTTCATAGCTATATAATTTGCATTCAAAGATTCATAGCTAGAATGGTATGATCCAAACCTTGTCTCCCAATCGTGAAATCTTTGATCAATGGAGGCCATATATGTGGAGAGATCAAAACACATTCTTCGAGCATATTGAGCCATGGACATTCTTGGCACGTCTTAAGCCATTGACATTCTTGTTGCATTTTGTTCTTCCTCTCCTTCTTCATGCTCATCTTCTAGATCAAGTTCACCTTTAAAAATCGATATTGATCCATTCGTATCAACAATCTCATTTCCATTTCTTTTGAGCTCAGTGGAAATCCATCCTTTGTTCCTTGTATTTACAAAACCCATAAGATTTATATTTTTAGAAGTAACCTTCCAACTCTTAGGCAAATCTCTCCCTTTGAAAGCTCCAAGAGAAACTCCCTTCTTTTGACATATAGATGTGATAAGTGTACAATAAGGAAGTTTTCTCTTATTTGTATGCTCACTATATCCCCTTGAGTTAAAGTCCAAAAGCTTGTCATGAATTTGGTGAATAAATATTCTTGCAAAATTGACATGTTCACCATTCTTTAAAGCCAACCCTACTTCTTTGTCACATCTATTCAAAGTCGAGTGTGACTAGGACTTAAGCATGAGACATTTATTGGGAATATAAATGATAATCCTATCATCATAATTTAGAGCAATACATTGAACTTTCTTAGGATCATTAACTAGTTGGAGGAATTGACAAAGCATAGGAATAGCATTGGCCCTATCCAAAAGCTCATTATCATTATATTTACCTATTTGGATAATCTTTCCTCATACCCTCATGTTCAACAAGAAGCATAAATCCTTCTCTCTTACTTCAAATTCTTTTTCATTAACATAGAAATGCAAGAACATTTCACCATTGTCATCCAACTTACTCTTTAAATTAGCAAAAAACTACTTCACCAATTCATTATATACTTTTCCTTTCAATGTAGCAACTGTATGCAATCCAAGTTCTCTAGTCTTATCATCAACATACAAATTCATTCCTCTAAAAGATATTAAATTGAAATGCATACATTCAAATAGGTTGGAGTTGTGAATTGTTTTCATACCTAGCCTTGCTTTTGAGAGACCAAAATTTGTTGTCCAAAGGCCTTTGCTCAACCTCTTCATCCTCCTTTGGACATTTCCCTTTGCCTTTATTAGCATCCATTGATGAAGAACCTTCCAATCTTTTGGAAATAGAGTCCAACATGGTGAATTCGGCCAAGTTGTGCATAAGTATGATTTTGGGTGATTCTGATGGTTTGTGGTTGAAATATTTGGTTAATATGTGTTTGGATATGATGGGTAAGTGTTTTGTTAGTGAAATTTGAAGTGGGTGATGAGTTTTGGTGAGATTTGTGAATGGGGGGTGGATTAAGATTTGTAGGAATGAGAGAAGAGATGAAACAATGAAGAGAAGAGAGAGGAGAATAAGGTTTATTTGGTACTGCTTAAGTTGGGTAGTCAACTAATGGCGTTGGGTAATTGACTACCAAAGCTTCGGGTAGTCGAGCGACAAAAAACGCGGGTCAACTAATGGGATGATTTTTTGAGTTTTTGATAAATTTTTCTTCACCAATCGACTAACATAGAACATGAGTTGACTTCTAACATATGGAATGCCCTAAATCCGAATTTTTATCACTCCAAAACCATCCAAAACAATCTAAACCTACTCCATTAAGCTTGTATGACCAATTTTACTATGTTTATTTATGAAAATGCGCATGAACACAAAAATTAACATAAAACACAAAAGTTCAAGCATAGAACATAAATCAAGCAATTTCACACATACCAAGCCTTATTCTTATAGAACTAAAACTCTCTTCACTTAAAGGCTTAGTAAAAATATCTGCAAGTCGACCATTAGTGGACACAAACTATAAACAAATATCACCTTTGCTAACAAGATCACGTAAAAACATATGCCTAATTTATATATGCTTGGTTCTACTATGCACTATAAGAGTTTTCTTAGTTAATTGCAATAGTATTGTCACAAAAGAGGGTAACATTCTTAAGTACAATACCATAATCGAACAATTGATTTTTGGTCCAAAGAACTTGGGCACAATAACTTCCTGCGGCTACATATTCCACTTTGGTTGTGAAAGTAGCAACACTAGTTTGTTTCTTACTTACCCATGAGATCAAACATTCTCCTAGAAAATTACATGTACCGGAAGTGCTTTTTCATCTACTTTATATCTGGAAAAATCCGCATCACTATATGCAATTAAATCTAAAATCATATAAAAAGGATACAATAAACCTAAATTAATAGTTGAATTCAAATATCTAAAAATTCTCATGCATGAAATTAAATGAGATTCCTTAGGATTAGCTTAAAATCGAGCACATAAGCATGTAGTAAATATTCTAGATGTGGTTTAATATAAAAGAGAGTCGATCATACCACTACATAATTTTTTATTAAACGGTTTTCCATCTTCATATTTGTCAAGTTATAAAGTTGAAGCCATTGGAGTATTCATTAATTTGCATCCCTCCATATGAAATTTCTTCAAGATCTCCTTTGTGTATTTAGCTTGATTAATGAAAATACCATCATCTTTTTGCATTATTTGAAGTTCAAGAAAAAATGTCAATTCTTTCATCATGCTCATCTCAAGCTCATTTTACGTTAGAGATCAAAAAGCTTCACACGTAGATTAATTAGTAGCACCAAATACCATATCATCAACATAAATTTGAGAAATTAAATGACCATTCTTTTCATGCTTAATAAATAAAGTATTATCAATATTTCCTCTTTTAAAACCATTTTTAATAAGAAATTCACTTAACCTCTCATATCAAGCTCTTGGAGTTTGCTTCAATCAATAAAGTGTGTTTGTGAGTTTGTAGATATAGTCTCCCTTCTCATGATCTTCAAAATTGGGGATATACTTCTTCATTGATGTACCCATTCAAGAATGCATTTTTTACATCTATTTGGTACAATTTGATTTTCTTGTAGGAGGCATATGCATATAGTAGTCTAATTGGCTTCAAGTCTTGCCACTGGTGCAAATGTTTCTTCGTAATCAATTCCTTGTTCTTGACAAAATCCTTGAGCAACTATTCATGATTTATTCTTGACCGGTTTTATCTGCATCGAATTTGATTCTAAATATCCACTTAGTGCCAATAACTATTCGATCTTTATGCCTTGGAACTAAAACCCATAGTTTATTCCTTTCAAATTGATTCAAATCCTCTTGCATAGATAACACCCAACTTTCATCTTCTAGAGCTTCTTCAACATTCTTAGGCTCAACTTGAGAATGAAAGCATAGTGATTTTGAAACTCATTGTGAGCTCTTCTAATCTTTATACCTTCTTTGACATCTCTAATGACTTGCTCCAACGGATGATTTTTTGCATTTGTCCAATCCCTAGGTAGTGAAGGTTGATCACATTGAGCTTGTTTCTTCTCATGAACTTCTTCTATCTTAATCTCCTCCTTTTCTTGCACCTCATTCTTTGAAGCTTCAATACCTACATCATCATCACAAATAACTTTCTTTCTCTGGGGTGAAATTAATTCATCAAATTTGACATGAATGGATTTTTCTACAACTTTAGTATTCTCATTATAAACTCCATATGCCTTGCTATGGTTAGAATAACCTAGAAAAATTCCTTTATTCGATTTAGCATCAACTTTGCTTAAATAATTTTTACCATTATTCAAAATGGAAACTTTACAACCAAAAAGGATGAAAATAAGCAATTTTAGGCTTCTTATCTTTCCAAATCTCATAAGGAGCCTTGTCTTTGTTTCATCTCAAATGCTCCCTATTCACAACATAACATGCCGTGTTCATTGCTTCGGCCCAACATTATTTTGAAAGATTGTGCTCATCCAACATTGTTCTTGGCATTTCTTCCAAGGTTCTATTTTTTCTTTCTACCACACCATTTTGTTGAGGTGTTATTGGAGCTGAAAATCTGTGAATTATTCCATGCTTATCACGAATTTCTTCAAAAGGTTTGCATTCGAACTCGCCACCATGGTCTATCCTTATGGAGATTATTGATGTACTCTTTTCATTTTGTACAAGTCTACACAACTTAGTAAACTCATTAAAAACATCATCTTTGGAGGCAATAAATCTAACCAAGTAAATCTTGAAAAAATATCAACAATGATAAGAATATATGATTTTCTACCTAAACTCAGATGTCTAGTAGAACCAATTAAATCCATGTGAACAAATTCTAAAATGTTTTTACGTAGAAATTTCAAACTTAGGTTTAAATGATTCTCTAGTTTGTTTTCCTTTCATACAAGCATCACACAAGTGTTTTTTGTTAAATCTTAATTTTGGTTAACCTTTTACTAGCTCATGTCTAGCGAGTTTTGAAAGCAAATACATATATGCATGTCCTAATCTCTTGTGCCACAAATAAGAACTTTCATCAATAGTTAAGAGATATTTTTCATTAGAAGAAGATGAATCATGCAAGTCAACCATGTAAACATTTCCATGTCTTAAACCAACAAAAGCAATTTTATTTTCATTTGTAAGAATAATGCAATGAGATGGTTCAAATTTAATAACAAAATTCATATCACATAATTGAGAGATACTAAGTAAATAATGTTTCAAACCTTCAACTAATAAGACATTTTCAATAGTTGGCAGAGGTTCCTTACCGACTTTTCCAATACCTATAATTTTTCCTTTGTTGTTGTCTCCAAAAGTGACATAGTCATTCTTTCTTGGCTTGAGAGTTATAAATTGGCTTCTATCTCCACTCATGTGCCTTGAACATGCACTATCCAAATACCACACATTTGATCTTTCTTTTTCTTTCATACACATCTCATTTTTGCTTTCAACATCACTTGAGTCATTACTTTGAGCCTTTAGGAAAAGACTGGCTTCATCCTTCTCATTTGTTGAAGTATCAATATCTACATCATTCGAAGTAGCTACAAGAACTTTTCTCTTCTTCTTCTTGATATTGAATCTTTTGTTGTTTGCTTTGCAATCTTTGGCATGGTGTTTGCCACATTTGTAGCATAAGTTCTCATTCTTCTTCCTTGAGAACTTTTTGGAATCCTCATTGAAAGGTTTCTTGAGTTTCGTCTTTCTTCTTTGCATGAAAGACTTGTATTTCTTGCAATTTTTAGCATAATAAGCCATTTGCTTATCATCTTCATCTTCTTCACTATTCACTTCTTTGGCTTTAAAGGCCAAGTTTTTCTCTTCTTTGAATTAAGTTATGCCTTTATGAGTAACTTCTAGCATTTTTCATATCTTTTTGATATTCTCACAGAGAAAAATTCTATTGTGTTCTTCTTGGTTCAAAGCATAAAACAAGAGTTGTGTGGCCTTTGAGTTGAGATAGATAGCCTTCCAATCTTCATCATTGAATTCAACATTGCTCTTAGGAGTGCCATCTTCTTCTTTGGAATTTTTGGACCAAGAACAATGACATTCCAAATGTCTATATCATAAGATTGGATGAAAATAGTTATTTTCTTCTTCCATGAGATGAAGTTCGACCCATCAAACAAAGGAGGTTGATTGAGAGCATTTCCTTTGGTGTAGGTTCCCACATGTAGAGCCATTTCGAATCTTTTCTCAAAGAGGTTAATCCTTTGCGGAGGAGAACTGCTCTGATACCAATTGAAGACACAAGGATCACTTTAGAGAGGGGTGAATAAAGTGATTAGCTCTTTTGAATCTTTCTTTCAAAATCACAACACTTAGAGAAAATGTTAGTAATAAGTGTGTGTATGTGTGTGAGTGTGTGTTTGTATGCAAGTGAAAATAAACTAAAATAACATAAATAGTAAAAAGAAAGATCAAACACGAATTTATAATGGTTTAACCAATTCTCGGTGCCTATGTCCATTCTTCAAGCTCCAAGCTTGAGTTCCACAGTGTTAGCCTTCAAAGCTATCTCTTACAAAACCACTTTTCAAGCTAAATGGGGAATTTTTCTCTTATAAATAGTTGATTTTGGTTCAACTATAAACCAAATAAAAACTATGCAATCATCCCTTGATTTCACTTCCTTAACTCAAATACAAGTGTTTTCAAACTCTTACAAAGGTTACAAATGAGAAACTATGTGGTGGGATTTTGGAATAGGAGAATAAAGCAAACTACCCACAATGAATGCTAATTTTTTATTACCAAATGAAGAATTGATGTAGCAAGGAGTTAGGTGAGTTTTTATGATCTTCAAACCTTTATTTATACTCTTTGAGACCATTTGAAGTTGATTGAATTGTTGGAGTAGTATAGAGGCCTACTGAAAATCAATCATGAAGCTATTTTGAAGTTGTCAATCTTCATTAGTCAATTACCTTCCTCACTTGTCACTTCTGTCCACTTTTGGGAGTCGACTGCTAAGCCTCGCTAGTCGACTACTAGGGTCAAGTATCTGTTAAATGACCGTTGTTTTTGAAAAAAAAAAATGTCTTGTAAATCATAGAAAAGGTTTGTTGAGTCAGTTTTGGGCTAATCATGATCTTATTAGTCAACTACCAAATGCTTTTCTTGATTCTGCCAGACCAGTAGTCGACTACCAAAAGGTGTTAGACTATTACCACTATCTTGATCATTTTTTTTTTATCTTGAGTTCTGCATGCACCAGTTGAGTTTCAAGGGTTTGTGGGTCGATTTTTAGACTCAAGAACATGATTTTCTTGTCTTTTCTTGATCTACATTGTTTTTGAATTAGCATTCTATCTTTAAGATAATCTTACTAAGTTTTGTTCATTAATCAAAATATAGAGGGAATAAGATGTGAACCACCATTGGTTCAACACGACAAACAATGTTGACGACAGCACATCACAGAAGAAGGTGAGACCGTTCTTAAAAGATCAAACTCCCCCACCGCATCATTGTTCGATGAGAGAGATGGTGGTGGTTTGCCGCTGAACGAAGCGTGACGAAGAAGAGATGAAGACAATGGACAAGAAGGAGGTGCCTTCGTTTGAAGCGCAACAAAGATGGTGGAGAAGAGATGAAGGGCAATCTGGCGACGAAGAAGGCTCAAAGCACGACGGATATGGCATCGCTTGTAGCGGAGAAGAAGAATAAGGAAGAGGACGGTGAGATCTATCACGAGCAACGACGCTGCAAATGGACTACGATGGTTCTCTGGTGAGAAGTCATAATCTTTGTATCTCTCTCTTTTCCAAACAGTTTTAACATTCTCCTAAAAATGATATGAGTTTAAATATGTATAACAAATTGAAAATTATAAAAATACACAAAAAAATGAGTTAATTTCACACATGATACCTCAACTTTGTAAAATATATCACTAAAATACTTTAACTTTTTTTTTTCTTTTATTCATGATACCTGAAGTTTCTGTTTTTTTTTTTCATTCATGATAGTTAAATACAATTAAGTCAACAACTAGATATTAAGTACATGTATTTACTGTGTAAAACTCTAAATTAGGACAATTTAATTTTCTATACGTAAAGTATATGTACTTAATTTGGTTTTTTTATACATTAAATATATGTACTTACTGACTCAATTGTATCTAGATATTATGAATAAAAAAATGAAACTTCAGATATCATGAATAAAAAAAAGGTTAAAATATTTTGTTGATATATTTTATAAAATTGAGTATCATGTGTAAATTAACTCCAAAAAAATTAAAATCCCAATAAAGGAAAAAAAAAATCTGTTATACGTGCAAAATGAAAATAGGTAAGTTATCTTTACAAATACCAAACATTTTGGTTGGAAGTTGTATAATTATTCCATTGACAAAGGACCGGAAACAGTCTTATCCACCGACCGAAATAATCACTCTCTCGCAAAGGAACAAACAACGTAGTGCAAGTGGACCACCATTAACCTTTGCAAGGATAATTTTCTTTTATGCTCCGTCTTTCAGTGCTCTCTTAGCACAAGCCTGTATCAGTTCTACTAGTTAGTGACGCGGGCAACTGTGTTACGTGTATCCTTCAGTCATTTCGGTTCTTTTTTCCACCTTTCTAAGCTGCCTGTCTGGTACCCATTTGCCTTGATAGTGGCAAATGCCAACCTCACCATTTTTGGCACTTCACTCTATTACTATAACTTAATTTGCCTTATAAAAATCGAATGAAGAAGCCTTTTTTGTTGTTGGGTATCTGTATTTTGCTTCAAATATGTCCGTCTCTTCTTGTTTCTTCCATCCCCATCTCTCACTCAAGGTACGTGTTTTGGTCTTTGTTTTGTGCTTTTAAGTCTCAAATTTTTGTCCTTCTTGTAATGTTGTCTAGTAACAGATTTCAGATGTTCTCTAGATTGATTATTAAAATTCTGTAATTTTTAGCCGAATGATTATCAAAAGTTTATGCTCAATCCAGTTGTTTGTCCCACTTTACCATACAGATGCACAAAGTGCGATTTTTTCCTTTTTGAGTTTAAGAGCTTGCGTTGAGGTTAATTTTTTGATTTGGTTCATATAGATTGACTGCTCAGGACAGGCGATAAGATGTCAGAGGATAGTTGGGAAGAAAGAGAATTTTTCTTTTTCACTCAAAAGTAACTGCACTAAAATTTTTGGCCAAAGAATTGCGAGTGTAGAGTCTAATTTGCATACTGATTGGAGTTTCCTTGGAGGTTCAAGAATTGCCATTCGACCACAGTTCACAAGATTCCACAGC
>CAODLS013557170.1:0-15607 GCA_948243855.1 Flueggea neowawraea | reverse complement strand
TGCAATGGCCTTTTTCCACATCCCAATCCCAGAAATTAAACAGCTATATTATCAGAAGATCATAGGGAAGTTTCAGGAAGCTGTGGCATGTTCTATTGTGAACTCAGGGGCTCTAAAAACCTTTGTGTCCATGGGAGATGTGAAGGCTGTCTTCATGGGGCATGATCACAATAATGACTTTTGTGGGAATTTAGAAGGTATCTGGTTTTGTTATGGCGGAGGATTTGGATACCATGGTTATGGGCATGCTGGATTGCCAAGACGGGCTAGGGTTATACAAGCAGAACTTTGGAAGAGTGAGTCATTATGAAGGGGTGTACAGAGAATCAGGACTTGGAAGTGTGTCGATGATGAGAATCTAGGCAAGATTGATGAGCAAGTTTTGTGGGAGTTGCGACAGTCAAGATAAGATGATTGCAGGTATATATACATCTTTGTTGTATGCTTGGTGGAGTTGTATTTTCCACATTTTTGTTTTTCCATACGTTGTATGTGTTCTCTTTCTGGGTTATTCGGCAGGGATGGTCATTATTCTGTTAGTAGCATGTAATGGGTTCACTAGAAAATTTTGTTGCATGTGTTTAGTGTTTTTGTCATTGCTATTCCTAATCGATGATACTTGTCAGCCAGTTAAATTATTGAACAGCATTCCATGTTTAAAAAATAAGAAGAAACCCCTTTCATTTTTTTTATTTGCTAAATTTGTTTGATTTTTGAAGTTATTGGTTGCTTTTTACTTGTAGCAGCTGATCTCTCTCTCTATTGGTCTCCTCCGGTCTCGTTTGGTTTGTCTCTCTCTCACGGCAATGAATTTTTTAATTTTGTTTTTGTTATTTTTCCAGTTTTTTGTTTTATTAATTATTAGATTTTAAGTTACTTTGTGTGTAATCTTATATTTTTCATTTACAGGTCTCTCTTTGCCTCCCTCTGTTCTCTCGATTTCAAACAGTATCTTTCTCACAGTCCATGCAAATTTATGTGTGTTATGATTTTCATTTGGTCACTGTTCTTTTTTTTTTTTTCAATTTTCAATAATTTATCTATTGTAAAGGTGGAGATGAATCATTTATTAAGACGGGATTTTAATACTGAATGTGTGGTGGCAAATTGGAGATGATATGTTCAAGTAATTGTGAAAAAGAACGAAAAAAGAGGTTATTTTCAAGTCTGTTTGAATACTGAATTTTGCTCAAGCAAATGTTGATATTTGCTTCTTGGTGTTTCTTTCAAATCATTTTTACTAGGTGTTTCGTGATCTTCTATGATTCTTGATATTTGCTTCTCCTGATACATACGCATCAATTGTTTTGATGTGTTTAATGCAGCAATTCCATATGGTGGCTACAAGATGAGTTTTGTTATGTTTTTCCTTTCATGTGCAGATTTCATTTCTGTTTCAATATGAGTTTTCTTATTTTATTTGAAAATTTGTCTTCTTGTGATTGTTCAGTGCCATGGACAGTGGTTCCACAGGAAGCAAATGGCATTTGTACTTCTGTTTTTGATGGTTTGTCGTAGGCTTTCCCTTCTGTTTTGACAGTGTAGTTTTTCTTAGGCTTTCGTTTCTGTTTGTACTTCTGTTTTGACAGTGAGAATTAAAATATAGATGCGATAAGGTTATTGATCCTATAATTGTGCCTACTCTTTTAGCTTGCTGCATTTCCTGACTTGGATGCTACCAGTCCATTATTTGGCATATATGATGGTCATGGAGGTAAGAATTGGAGGTATTTGGTTTATCTATGTGTGTATACATATCTATACGTTTGACATAGCTCATGCAGTAAACTACATTTGCCTAAAGAATTTAGTGTGATGTTGTCTGAATTGTAGAACAGTTTCCTAATTCCCAAATTAATCCTTCATCTGCATCATTTTCTTTAGTTATATGCTTGCTATCAGCCCTAGTGCTTTATGGAATTTAGGTTACTGGTTACTCGCTTATGTTTAGTAGCTTGCATAAAAGATGTTGCGAAGTTATCTTCATCAGCAGGTTCTCAAAAAGATAAAAATGGTATATCTCGTTCAAATACATTTAGATCCATGTTTGTTAGATCCACGTTCAATCTAATGCTTATACATTAGGTCCATTATTATAAGCATGTTGTAGATAAATGTTCAACCTAATGGTTATATTCAAGATCTGGAAGTCCTGAAATATCTATTTAAGGAGTGAGTAATATCTCTTGAGCTAATCCCTTCTTGGTCTTACGAGCTACATTGGATTATTTTTTAAATTATATTCTGTTTTTATCACTTTATAAATGATGAAACATTCTACTAAACTTTCTCTTCCCAGTTTCTTAACATTTTACTAACCTTTTTTCCCTTGTGAACATATTCTGTTTCTTTTAATTCGTTTAAATTACTAATTCTCAAGGAATATGTCATTAACATGGCTTTTTTTATAAGTTTATTAATATGATTTGAATAGATCACCGTGCTTCGTACGATTATATAGATTATGACGCTGGGATATTTGTTATTGTTTGTAACAGGCCGCTCGAGAAGAAGCATGGACTAAATTTTGTGCCCTGGAACTTTAGATAAGTGTTGTGCTGCAGTTTCCAGAATGCTAGTTTTTGCCGAGCACAAATTTTCTTTTTCTTTCTAAATAGTTATTATATTTTTTTAGCTATTTATTATCTATATCTTAGGTGCATTGTGTTTTATTTTTTTACTAATGAAATCAGGTGCATTGTGTGAGGTACGGAGAGAAGATATAAAATCTTAGAAATTTGTAAAATGTTGAGTATTATTATTACTCGTTTAAGAGCCCGTCCAGTGCACAAGTATAATATTTATTTTCATTATCTTATGATTGAGAAAAATAATTTAAAACTCAATTAATTTTAAATTAGATGAAGGATATAATAAATAGAGTTATAAGATTTAATTGTCAAGGATTGGGTCTTGCGGTAATCAATTAATGTGTATAATTGAACGTTATAGATTTAATTCTTAGAGGAAGTAGGAGGGAAAATAAAATACTGTGTGGACTTCAGTCTACTTTTTACTTTTAAAAGAAAACGAAAAGATTTAATTGTTAAAATACAAAAAAAATAAAATAAAATAATTATTATTGATAATTGTCACATGCCGCATATGTCACATTTATTCAGGTATATATATTAAGTATATAATAATTCGTTTAAATAATGGTTTTGTTATATCAGTTAAATTAATTGATGTGTGTTAGATGAAAGAACAATGTTTTCTTATTTGTGACTTTTAAGTTTTCATTTTATATAATTTATAATAAGTGAAATATTTTTAAAATTTTTATTCAATAAAGTAATTTAGATAAATACTTTTTTTCTGTTTTTTGCTGTATAATGCATCCATAAAAATTAAATTATACGAAATAAAATTTTTATAATGATGACAATAATGATCAATAATAGTGTCTACTAGAAATAATACTGCAATGTTGTTTTTGTTTGTTTAAATATCTTGTATAATTTTATCTTTGATTGTAAAATATTTCTTTTAATGACTTAAAAATTCAATATTTATTTTATTCATTTATTTAAATCTATATTTTTTTTAAAAAAAATTGAAAGTTAAATATAAAATTAAAACAATTTATGTCTCTTGAAGTTTCTTCGTTAATATTTAAACTAATCAATGATACATTATTAAATGAACTTAACTCACCTTAATTAATTTGAATGTGATTAAACTATACAACTTAATATAGACAATAAAAGAGAAAGATCAATTGAGTACCTACCTCGAACACAACAAGAACAACAAAGAACAACTAAAAAGGATTGATGAAAACCTCGCAACTGGACCACAACATTTTCAGAGATGAGAATAACTGACTGATTTGCAGTCTAAGTGCCTACTCGTGATCAGGATCAACAATTGAAGAAGAACATATTCCTCATTGTTGAAGAAGAAAGGGCAATTTTTTTTGTTGGGAGAGACAGAACAAACGTCCTTTTTCTTCTAACTTTCTCTCTATCTGTTTTTCTTAATCTATTTTAGGTTAGTCTATCCATTTTAGGATTTTACCCTAGTTAAACTTTTTTAACCCAATCACAATGTCCACAACTAATTAGCAATAATTAGTCGGACTCGTTAGTCGATCCGACAACTGACGGACTTGGATTCCTCCCATTAACGTCTTGAGCGGACCCTGTTTTCCAACATAATTAATAAATTTATACATAATAAAAGCACATTTAGTGTGTTCAAGAAATATTAATTAAATTAATTGTCTAACAATAACTATTTAAAAAATTATAAATTACCGCAAAATTTAAAAAACCAATGGAGATATATCAATTAAAAATATTCCTGACAACGATGCCAAAATTTGGTGGATGTTAACGAACAAAATTAAATTCCTACTTTAAATATACACTACAAGAAATTGGGACAATTATAGAAAAATTCTAAAAAGCAATTTAAATTTCTAATATGCAAGGACATCCAAAATGTCTACAAAAATGGCCAACATTTTAATGCAGTTTCAAAAATGCTTAATTTTGATTTTTTGACGACCTTTTAATTGCGCGTCAGACGTTTGACCGCATGTTGACCACTCTTCAGAAAGTTAACCATGCACCAGAAACATTGACCACACTGCAAAATAAGTACAAAATAAGAATAAACTATTCTCATTTTTTAGATACGAAAATGACTACAAAACAAGAACAACTCATTATTCCAAATACAAAAATGAGTACAACTGAGAACAAATTGGTCTCATTTTTTTTTTATATATGAAAACGAGTACAACACTAGTTAAAACTATTCTCATTATTTCATATACTAAAATGAGTACAAAACGAGTAAAACGAGTACACAACGAAAATAAAATCGAGTATAAACGAGTGCAAACGAGAACAAAACGAGTACAAAACGAAAATCAACCGAGTATAAACAAGTGCAAACGAGTACTAAACGTGAACAAAGCGAGTGCATGCGAGAACAAACCGAATACAACAAGTATAAAATGAGAACAAACCAAGTATAACGAACAAATGCATACAAAAATGAGTACTGATTAATCACTTGGACCACTAAAATAATGAGTACAAAATAAATATATCAC
This sequence comes from Flueggea neowawraea, assembly GCA_948243855.1. Taxonomy (NCBI): domain Eukaryota; kingdom Viridiplantae; phylum Streptophyta; class Magnoliopsida; order Malpighiales; family Phyllanthaceae; genus Flueggea; species Flueggea neowawraea. The sequence continues at coordinate 10,542 of CAODLS013557170.1, read as the reverse complement.
CAACAAATGCTTACAAAAAAGTAAGTACAAAATGAGTATATCTCACAAATATTTTTAAATTTATTTGGTCAATGGTACAAAATGAGAAAAAATTGCTTCAATTGGTTTTCATTCAAATTCAAATTATTTAGAACTTTTTTAAAACTTATGAAACAAATTAATCTAGGGACTAATGTTATATTTTTACAAATTTACAAGGACTATTAATGTAATTTTTTAAAAATTGCAGTTCTCCATCTCCTCCCTCCTCCTCCATGGCATTATCATGTCAATTACCATCCAAACCACCACCAACTCCGCCTCTCTCCCAACAAATCCACCAATACCCAACCTCTTTCTCTCCAATAAATACATTCTTATTTTCAGACCTATAAACCCTAACCTTAACCTATCCACCACTTCCAAAACCTTTACCACTCTCAAGTGCTCTACCTCCAATCTCGACACGATGCAGCGCGACGCGAAGACGGCTGGGTGACGAGAAGGCAGACACAACACAAAGAAGGTTAGGCGATAAGAATAAGGTTGGGCGACGAGAAGGCAATGCAGACTGAAGCGACAGAGGGAAGCAGAGAGAGAAGGAAGAGAGGGAGTCGAAGAACAAATAGGGGCAGAGAAAGAGAGGGAGCCAAAGAAGGAGACCAGGTGAGAAGAGGAGAGAGAAGGTGAAGGTGAGGATCTGAGAAAGACGAGAGAGGGGAAAGGAGAGAGAAATTGACAAAAAAAAGGTATAAATAGTTGGCTTAATTGAAACTATAATTTGAGATGTTTTATTTCTGAAATTATAATCACATCTCCGATAGTATTGAAATCATAATATAAAAAGTAGATAGTGAGGCTAATTTCCCCAAGAAATTACAGAATTAGGGACAATTTTTTTTTGGACGAAATCAATATCGGTTTTTCTGGACAAATTGTTTCATTCGTGCAGAAATACTGATCGCCAAAATTTAGTCAAGGTGCCAAAAAAAATTTGCTTTTTGCCATTTTGAGATTCAATAATTTGGGACGTCACAATGTTTTGGGACGAACAATTTTGTGCTAAAAACTTAATTGATTTTTGAAGACAAAATTAATTTTGTTAGCAATTTAAACTTATTTAAGGACAACTACTTTAGTCCAAAAAAACTTCAAAATTGTTTTGAGGATTTAAGGATTTCGTCCAAAATAGCTTTGTGGGCAGTTTGAGTTTTGTCCACAATTACAAAAAAAAAATAGAATTGCCAATCCTTTTCTAATTTAGTTTCCAACATCAGTAATTGATCAACGCCTTAATTTTATTTTCTCACGAATCGTATCATGATTCTTCTTACTTTTTTCTTCTATCTCAACATCTAAACCCATGTAAGTTCTCTCTCTCTCTCTCTCTCTCTCTCTCGCACATCGCGCCCTTCTACTTTGTTCTTCATCTAAACTCAATTTGGTGATTTCTTTTTATCTCCTGTTAGTTTTCTCTCTTGTTTTTCTTTTCAAGCGTAATGTACCAATTTTTTTATGGTAATTCATAGCTTTCATGGTATGGTCAGATATTGGAGAAGTTTTATCCTGGATTTTTCTAGGACTGTAGCTCCTACGATTGGGTTAATGCATAAAGGGAATCAAGTTAGCGTGTTCGTTCAAGTGTAAGTAGATTTTTAAGAAACTAAGGACTTGCTAGTCTATTACGTTAGTGTTAGATATATATTCAGGTTCTGAAGATCTTGCAATAATTACGATCTTGAGTAGATTTACCTAAGCACGATCTTGAGTTGGCTTGGGTTGTGGCATAGAAAGATGATTGTGTACACATCAAGGAAGCCATAGGAGGCATAAGTAGATTTACCTAAGCACAATCTTGAGTTGGCAGCAATGTGTTTTGCACTATAAGCTTGGAGGCATTAATTGTATGGTGAGATCTTCACCAATCATAAGAGTCTAAAGTGTATTTATGGATAGCTCGACCTCAATTTAAGGGTCGAGTTCAGTATCAGCTAAGTGACTCAGGAGATTTGTTGGGGCATGTTAAAGTGAGACTTGAATTTTTGGATCAAATCCGAGAGGCTCTGAGAGTTGATGTCGAGACATAGAGATTGGTTATTAGGGTTAAGTCAAATGGTGTGCTTGGGATTTTGCGTATGGATGGTTTGGTGTCCTTTGGTTTTGATAGAGGTTTTATGTACCATCTTTAGATTGGTTGTGAGATAAGGTTATGGCTGAGGGTCATAATTTGGCATATTTAGTACACCCTGGATGCCTTAATTTGTAATAGGGACTTTTAGGAGCAGTATTGGTGGCCAGAGATGAAAAAGGATATGAACAAATTGTGAGTTAGTGTTTGGCTTGTTAGCAAGTTAAGTTTGAGTATTAATGTCCTTCTGGTTTGTTGTCGTACATGCTCCCCTTTTTTGAGTGGATATGAAATTGCATTGTGATGGGTTTTTTAGTTGGGTTCCGAGGACATCGGCTGGGTATGACTTCATTTGTTGTGTTGTAGACCTCATTGTTCTTCGCACTTGGAGTTGACACTTCATTCCGTTTGCAGATTTGGGGTAATCCAACCATATTTTATTCAAACTTTTGGGGATTTGTATAGAATGTGCATTGTGGGTTTTTAGTGAAGGTTAGGACTCTCATTTACCTTTGGACTAGTTGCTTGTGACAACTTGTACCATTTGTGTATCAGGATGGCATCACTTATGCGTTAGCGTTATCGCATCAGTTTGCTTTTGTGTACCTTGTCTTCCATGTTCTTCCTCCTGAGGAGGTATGTTCCCGGTCCGTCATATGTTTTGTTGACATGGTCAGTTCAGGTCAAGTCTGATTTTTCATTTGGAAGCATCATTATGATTGGGTGCTATGATGATATTTGCACTTATCTGATTCTATGGGCTCTGATTGCATAGCCTTCTGTATTTGCATTTTCATATTCAACATTTTTCTATTGGATTTCCGCATGTGTGGCTTTATGCATGTAAGCACATTTGTGAGTTTGTTACCAATTTTTGTGGGTGTTATGTTAAGATTTTAGATTGAGTTTGATTGGAGATTGCTAAATCTTAGATTTCAGTTTCATGGAAATTTGAGGATGAATTTTTTTTGAGGGGGAAGTATGAAATACCTCGTCCATTTCCGACCATTCTTCTGTAGCTTTTCGTTCAATTTCGAATAATTTTTTTGTAATTGTCTGATCAATTTTGATTCAGTCCTTTTGTATTTGAGATGTTAATTAAGGGTTTGAAGACGTTTAATGATGAAAATTTCATGTATTTGGATGTTGTTAGGCCTCGGTAACAATCCAACGCGTGTGCGTAATTGTAACATCTCACAAGTTTCGCATGTGTTTCGCTTGTGCTTTGATCGTCGTTTGGTTTGCATTCCATCTTGATTAATGGATTCAAATGATTAGATTCATGTTTTTTATGATGAAAAATGATGGTTTTAAGTTGATTCAAATTTCCTTGATCATGTTTGGCCTTTGTGCGATCTAATGAGGAGTGTTTGGCTGTGAAACGTCAAGTCTCTGCACCACACGGCCTGAGACATGCCCAAAAGTTTATGCATGTTGTCTTTCCATGTTCTGGTTGTGTCATAGTGGTCCAAGACACGAACATGATTTTGTGTCCGTGTCGTGGAAGGCCTTAGCCATGTCTTCCTTTTTTGTGGTGGTGTCTTGCATAACTGAGGGAAAAGTTGGATTCTCTACTTTTAATCAACCCTTGGCCTATTAAAACCCCTTCCCCACCTTGTTTTGTAAGCCTCGATCCCTTCTTTCTTCACTTTAAACACCAAGAATGTCCCACCCTTCATTCTTTGGCTTTCCATTGCATTTCTTTGGTAATTCAAGGTAAGTTTTACTTCTCTCTTTCATTCTTTATTTTCCATTCATGCTTGGGAGTTTGGGTTTTGATTTGGATGAAGAAAGGTTTGAACTTTGTTGTGATTTTGAATGATTGAATGTAGATTATGATGGTTTTGGGTTAGTTTTAATGGACTGGATGTTTGGTTTGGAGAGTATGAGTGGTTTAGGCATTAAAGGATTGATTTTTATGACGTTTATGAGACTTTTCTATATGGGTTTGATTGAGTGACGATTTTGATGGTGAAAGATGTGATCTTTGGATAAAACATTGACTGATTTTTGGATTTTGAAGTTGGATTTCATTGGATTGTTGGTGGGTTTGATGATTTGAATTGGGTCTTGATGAATAAAAGAGAATATGCTATAAAGGTGACATTTTTATTGGTTTTATGTTAGTTTTCAAGGAAAGGTTGGATTTTTATGTTAAAGGAGGTTACTTTGGCTTGGTTATTGATAGATTAGGTTTTTTTGAAGTTGAATTCATTTGGGTTTGTGTTGATTGTGGAGAATTGTTGAGGAAAGTCGAATGGGTTCGATAAAGGTTGGATCTTTATATGTAAAGGTGCGACCTTTAAGTGTTCTCTTGATAGAATTAGGTAGTGTGATGTTGGAAATGTATTGAACTACATAAGGTACTACCGGTTTTGTTGTAATTGCGATGATTTCATTATGGATCAAGGCGTGAATTATTAAAGGTGTGAACTTTATCGATTTAAGCAATTCAATTGATATGTTTTAGGTTGAATTTGGCTTATGAGAATTAAGAGGATTTAGAATATGCATTTGGATTCGATTTTCATCGAGTGGAGCATATTTTAGACTTAAAAAAAAAAACAATTTGTAATAGGGATCAACTTGTAATTTTGGAGACTTAAGGGTGTATTATGTAAATATGGATTATTATGAGGACCAAGTGTAAATATGGATAAGTTTGAGGATCAAAATATAATTTTGGAAAGTTTGAGGATTATTCTATAATTTTTCATAAGTTTGGGGACTAAAGTGTAATTTTACGTATGCCTGGGATTGAGTGGTAATTTTTGACAACCTCGGGATTTCGGACATTAGTGTTAGATATTCATTGGAAATATGATTTCCGTCGATGTCTGGGTTTCATGGATTTGCATTTGCATTTCATGCATTTTTCATATTGCCACAATATGATATCTGATTTATGTTATAAATTGTGAGTTTTCAATTCCGTTGGATATCAGTGGTGTCAGTTATCATCCGCCATCATATGTTAGGATTATTATCTTGACGTCCATGACATATAGGTGGTGTCTTTCTGAACCAATATGTGTATGGACTATTATATGTAAAATAGACTAATTAATGGTTTGGTAATTCGTAAAATTTGATTATGTGTAAAAAAAAAGGAAATCTGGACTACGTATATATATTCTATATCCGAATGTTTAGTACTATTCAGTATAATATCAATACGTTATCCGATCTGTATGCATGCTTGTGTGCTTATGATCAGTATATTCAGTTTCACTCGGGACACCTATATTGTAGGGGTAACCACAACCTTTGGTATATCATTGTGAAGGCTCAGTTACCAGGGTTAGTGGTAACTCATGTGTCTAGCTAACACGCAGATCAGATATTATATGGTGGTGGAGTTCCCTATTATTTATCATATTCAGATATATTCAGCTTCAGATTTATTCAATTTACATCAGTTAGTCCCATCTCTATTATCAGTTAGTTATGTTACGTATGATTACTCTCATGTTCGTGTGCTGTTTGCTGAGTTTACGAATTTTTTCTGAAAAATCTTTTCGACTTATATATGTATTGTATTCGTGTGTATATTATGGTATACAATTATATACGTTCATGAGGTAGTTTCCGAAACAATTTATGTGAGATCCCATAGAAGATCTGGAGTGTTATCACTAATTAAGTTGACTCACACCCCCAACCTTTCAGGTGGTTTTGCAGTCAACATTCAGTAAACCTTCTACGCTCAGTGAGGAAATTCTGTAGAGTTCATCAGTGCCGTATTGTTCGAGCTCAGTTGTTTATGCGTAGAGGCTCCATATTGGTTTACTATGGGTTTACACGCACACACACACACACAATATTGCATGTTTATTTTTGAACTAAACTTATGTTTTATGAAAATGGATTTGATATTCGTAAGTGATGGGCTAGTAAGTTCTGTATATATGAGACTTGTTAGTGATGAGCCGGGCTTATGGTTCGGTTCGGTTCGGCTCGTAGGCCATTCATGGCCTTTTCGGGTCGAGACAATACTAGTCTTGCCTCATTATCATTCACATAATAATGAATGACCAGGGACAATTTAGAATAGTGTTCATTTATCTTAATGTTTTACTATCAAGTCACACACTTGATAACATAAGACATAATCAACCATTCATAGATAGTTTTCTCAAGTTAATGCAATACAAAATAACTTGATAATATATATGTTGTAATGAAATGCCTCATATTAAATAACAATATAAATGACAATGTTCATATGATTGGGCTAGGGCATATCACTAATAATCTCACTTGCACTAAGCTCAATCAGGCATAAACTGAATACCCAACGACCTAATAGGAAGATCATGCTTTGGATATGTTAGTGGTGTTGTCAATGGATCAACGACATTGTCATTTGTATCAATTCTGCATATCTTGACATCTCCTCTCTTAAAAATCTCTCGAATGAGGTGGAAAAGTTTGAGTATATGTTTGGATTGCCAATGTCATGTGGGCTCTTTGGCGTGGGCAATGCCCCAATTGTTGTCACAATAGATGTTTATAGGGTTTGAAATACTAGGAACAACACTAAGACATGTAACAAACTTCTTGATCCAAACTTCTTCTTTGACTACTCTGAAGTAGCTATATACTCGGCCTCTATAGTAGAATCGGCTATGGTGTCTTACTTGGAACTCCTCCAACTCACAACACCTCCATTTAAACAAAACACATAACCTGCCTGCGATCTAAAGTCATCCAAGTTAGACTGGAAGCCATAATCTGTGTGATTGTTTACAACTAACTCTCCTTCCTATCCACCATACACCAAACAAGACATCCTTAGTCCTTCTCAAGTACTTAAGGATATTCTTGATTGCGATCCAGTGAATTTTGCCTGGATTTGACTGGAATCTTTGTGTCTTGGTCAAAGCACATGAGGCATCAGGTCGGGTGCAAAGCATGACATACATGATAGAACCAATGGCTGAAACATATGAATCTTACTCATGCCCTTTCTCTCATCCCTTGTAGTAGGGCATTGGGACTTCTTGAGCTGAAAGGCATGAGACATTGTTAAGGACCCCTTTTTAGAGTCTTGCATGTTAAACCTTTTAAGTACTTTGTCAATGTATCCGCTTTGACTTAGGCCGATTAACCTTTGGGATATATCTCTATATATCGTTATGCCTAAAATATAGGTGGCTTCAGTCAGATTAAACTTTGGGATATATCTTTATATGACTTTTTGTTAATAAATGTTTTGGTAAAATGAATCGGGTAGATGTTCTGTTTATCTAAGGCTTGTACGAAATGGGTCGGGTGTTGGATCAAGGGTGATCAACATTACGTTCCTTTCATATTTTGATGATGAACAAAAGGTTTTGATGATGAGCAAAACGTTTGATTTGAAGAGAAACACGTGAACTTGGTGTAACGTACATTATACATGGTACAAAAAGCTGTAGCTGCAGTAAATGAACTCAAGCAGCTATATTCTTCAAAGCAACGATCATATGATTTGTAATAGCTATAAATACATCAAAAGAAGGCAAAAAACGTGTCGAACAACATAAAAAATCATTGTGCCAAAACTCCTATCAATTCCAGCCAAGAAAAACACAAAACCAAGCTAAAGATCAAAGTTAAAACATCAAACTTATACATTCAACCCTAGCATAGAGCTTCATTGTTTGTAATCTCATGGTAAACACTTTGAGCGTGTGAGAAAATTTGTTGTAAACCTATAGAAAACAACATTGTAAAAGTTTGTTGTGAACCTAAGGAAAACAACATTGTGAGAGCTTAGAGGTGTTGAGCCGGGAGTCAACCTCGATGTATTGACTTTGTTCGATTAAGCTGAAATCAATCACTGTTATAGTGAAAATCCTAAGTTGTGAGACTTTAGGTAATTGACGTAGCCATCGCGTTGGCCGAACCATTATAAATTTTTGGTGTTGATTTCTCTACTTTATTTCAAGTCTATTTTGCTAACCAAATCATAGACTAAAATTCTCCAACATCAGGCATGTGGTTTGTTTCGCCTCGTACGTCGGTCATGGTCCGATCTCTACTCGTGACATAAAACATCGAAGCAAATAATGTGATGCTACTGTTACCGTGAAGAACTACCATTTTGACTGAAAAGTGTGTTCACAGCAGAAACATTTCAGAGACGTGAAAGAATTAAGCTCCTCTCGAATATTAAGCTGATGTAACAGTCATCTCCAAGATTTCATTTGGCAAGGCAGCAGAGATTAAGAAACTTGTAATAATATCGGGCAACCCATCTCTCTCTCGTTGGAGTCTTTGTCTCTCGCGACAGTCTTTCTCCCTAGTTAGGTTTTCTTCTTCCATTAAACCAGTGTTCTGTACTCTACTCCTTTTAATTCTCTCATTAGCCACTCTACTCAAACCATTTCTTATCAGTGCGATAGCCTCTGTACCGGGTGATATTGTTCAAAATCTATGCCTAATTTACAGCTTAGTAGGTTGGGAAGTAATGGTGGTTAGGTGGTGGAATTTGTTACAGGATGGTTGATGGGTTATTTATAGTGGCCCAGAGCTAGTATATTTGAAGGGTAAATTGCTTGTTTGTTTTTACACACGGATTAGAGGAGAAAATAGTCTTTGATGTCTCTTGTGGTCCCTAACAATGGATCCCACTCAAATGCTAGATTTGCTTGCAAAAATAGCAGATCTGTCCTGTTCTGATGGAATTGTCAGCTTTCGTCAAACGATGGGGCAGGTGAGGAAGTGCAAAATTGGATACTCATAGGGAAGGTCATCGCTGATCGGATCTGTCCTGTCAAGCAGGTGATGGAGAAAGTTTGGAGGATACCGCAATGACTCGATGTGTCGAGGATTCACAACAATACTTTCAGATTCACCTTACAGATGGCTGGTTTTGAAGGAATGGCCCCTCACTCAAACAGTTGGTCAGGTGAGCTTTGATCAGAATGATTGCTGGATTCATGTTCATGATTTGTCGCCGGCACATATGAATGCCAATAATGCACATCAATTTGGAGACTTCTCGGAGGAGCGATTGAGATTGACGAGAAGTTGCTGGCTGGAATTTGGAGTGATACTATGAGGCTAAAGATATGGGTTGATCCTACCAAACCTCTTACCTTGTGGCTTGCTGGATTTCGTATGAAAGGCTACCTGGTTTTTTTTTGTTATTGTGGGTTGATTGGACATATGGAGAATGAGTATGAGAAATTGTATGGAGATAGAATCCAGAAGGGGTCTGAATAGAACTTCAATATATGGACCATGGCTTCGTTGGGAGAATGCTTCTACAGTTTTCAACTTGATGCAGAGCATAAAGCACAGGGGAATGCAGCCTGGTCAGAATATTCAATTGGTTGAGGGCCCAGATCGTGGACAAGTGAGTTCGTTGAAGGACCACAGAATAGATGACGGGTCGAAAAAGTACCAGACAGAGGCTTTGTTGACTACAGGTCCTTACACAGACAAGCTGCTGTTACTGGGGAGTACCAGAAAGGATCAATTTTTGGGGAATGTTGTTCAAAAAGCCAGATCTTATCCGAGATTGGAAGGAAAACATCATATAAGATTTATGTTGGCAATCTTTACCAAGCTATTGTCAGGATTTGAAGGAGGAACGAGCATAGAAGAAGAAAAGGACACAGACTCAGTTGGAGGAGGGAATGACTAATGAGTGTTTTGGGTTAAACAAGTGTCTTTCTCAGATGTCAGTCAGTAATAATAGTGACAAGCATCACTACAGCTTAAATATGCCTTTAGGTGGACATTTCATTGTGGGGCGTCATTCTTCAGGAGAAGGTAGACAAGGAAGTGGTTTGTAGCCATGAAGAACTTGGCTAGAAAAAAGGGGCCATTAGGGGAATTCCCTAGAAGAATTTCTTCTGATCATATATTAACAAAATCTTGAAGAAAACAATACAACAACCCAAAAACGTAATTCCGAACAGACAGACAAAATAAAACACGAAAAGACACAATGAAGTATGAAAACAAAAAACAATACACAAAATAAACAAAAACAACGAACTAAAAGAAAAATAAAATAAAATTAAAACTGGCTAGATTAACAAAGTATTAGCTTTCCTAATATCCTAGTCCCCGGCAACGGCGCAAAAAACTTGGTGTTGTCAAGGCTTAACCCTAAAGACTAAGGCAAGTGTACCTATCGTCTATAACAAGTGGACGCTTGAGTACCGAGTGTCGTATCCCACAAAGACTACGATTATTAGCTATTCACTCTTTCTCTATTATCTAGCCGACAAAATAAATGATTTCAAATCTATAAAATAAATAAACTAAACAAATGTAACCGATAGATTAAACGATGGGAAGATGGTACCTAGACGCTAATCCCCCTAGACCGAATTAAGTAACAAGGACTCGTTATTCAAACAATCATTCAGGCAATTGGACCGTGGAAATTCCTAAGGTATATTAACCTCTCTCTCGAGTTAGCTAATGCCTAACGA